>MU226845.1:463796-492011 GCA_018584345.1 Thuja plicata
TTGAATCTCTCGTTTCATGGTGTACTTGCATAGGCACTAACTAGGTCAATCTGAGGGCCTCCATTTCACACCTTTTCACTCCATGACTAGAGAGCTATGGATCGATATTTGAGGCCTCATTCTTGAGAAACCTTGGATGGAATGATTCATAGAAGTGTGTCAATATTTATGCACACAAGAGGCTATGGTTAAAAAAATCGGGGAGCAATGTTTGATGAGTCTCAAAGCTTACTATGGCCATGCGCAGATATTGATGGAAAAACTAGACAAGGATAACAAGGAAAATGATTGCAGAGAGATAAAGGAGGTTATTGGCCTGGGATCGTGCACCAAAGCTAGTACAAAGAAGAACAGCCCTAAGGAGGACAAATACACTGCGGAGCTAAAAGAAACGGTCAACAACATGCAGGTTATGGTCATCGAAGCAGAGGAACTTGTGCATGAAATGTAGCTTTCCTTTTTGCTGTCCCTTAGGGGTTTTTTGTTGTCCCTATTTTTATTGATGTTTTTGTGGGACAATTTTGGCTCGGTTGTTTGTTTTTTGTTTCCTTTCCTTTTTGGGTGCCTTGGCACAGTTGTATCTGCTCTTTGTTGAATATCTATTTTAAACTCTTTTTAGGTTTCAGGTCCTTGTAAAACCTGTTGAACTTTAATACTTTGTAAAGGTTTTGGGTCCTTGTAAAACCTGTCTTTACTTAATCAGAACTATCCCCTCAATCGGGTATTTCAAATCAAAGTATTTGATTGTGCACAACTGATAATAATATGTTTTATCAAAGCCCAAAATCCCTCTCTATCTGCATAATCTGAATATCCTTCAATGTTGAATAAATAAGATATCATAACCAAATCAAAACTGATTCATGGAACCATATACAATGGTCTTAGCGTGTCTCATAACATATAGGAATGTGTTTATTTGTTATATCTTTCAATGATACATATGTATATATATTTCTAATTTATCATCACAATGATTACTAATCACTTATCCTTAACAAATCCTTTAATGTAATACTTCTATATCCCTGTCTTTTGAATATAAACAATATTGTTTAGACAATATACATATCTGTCATAACAACATTGATAAAAATAATCAGCAATAGTAAGTGTACCTTTTAAAACATTATGTATTTTACTTCAAAACTGATTACCTTGACCATTGTTACCAAAATCACATAATAGTATATCATAATTGCATGTCCAAATACAATACCATGCATGTATTCAAAACACTCACCACAAACTTCACTGGAGTTCACACTCGAGTAAAGACCATGCATCACATATATCTCATGATGATTCAAAATTGATTCCACACTCGAGTTATATCAGATGCCATTCATGGGTTCAAGACTCATTACAACCATGATACTGGATAACCTTTTTCCAAACTCGGGTTTAACATAAAGACCATATGAGTATGAGAGTCATCGTGCAAGTATAACAACTGTATATGTATGGATACTTCAATACTCGAGTACATGGAAACAATGTAAATGCCAAATATAAAATGGTCATAGACATA
The DNA here is from genome assembly GCA_018584345.1 of Thuja plicata. NCBI lineage: Eukaryota > Viridiplantae > Streptophyta > Pinopsida > Cupressales > Cupressaceae > Thuja > Thuja plicata. The sequence continues at coordinate 465,328 of MU226845.1, forward strand.
TGAGACAATGTATTATGAGACGAAGAAGATACAATGTTATAAAAGAAGAATAGACACATAACTATAGCATTACATAGTGATAAACAAAACCATTTTGTACTCTACAAAAAAATCAAACCCTTGACTAGGGTTTCAATTAAAAAAACAAGAATGCATGATAGCTATATCGGGTTTATGGTATCATTACATATACTTAAAAGAACCGAGATGAAATCAATACCCAAAAAATGAACAAACTGATAACCAACTTGACCTATGAGCAAAGATACATCAAACTTGAAATGCAATACACAATTTTTTTAACATGGGTTAGCCAGTAAGAGACCCAATAAGGGTTTCCATGTGAAATAAGTAAAACATAACCATCATACATATTGACATGTAAACATTGTAACTAATGTTTAACAAAAAAAATTAAATCACAAAAAAATAAAACTTAAACTATAAGAAAATAGAGTCATGGAAAGAAAACACATAGAGAAATCATGTTGCAAATCTTTCTAAAGATCCCGTATAATTTGTAATGTGTTGTTTCATAGAATATTCTTCACAGAAAAACTATCCTTGTTTTCATAACACCATAACTATCTCAGTGAGCATTGTAACTGCCAAGAATGTTATGTCTCAAACTAGGGCAGAGCCCTAGCTCTAGAGAACTAGGGTTTCTAAGATGAAACCATAATATTTGTCATGAATATTGAAGTGGTATTAGTTTAACATTTTACCCAATGTCGATAAGGATGCTCATTAATGCTCCACTAACAAAAGACACTTAGCACAAAGTGCTAAGTGTTGTGTCCATTACAACACTTTGCATATTATCTCCTTATGAAGAATTTTCTAGGGGGTGACCAAAAGGCCTACCTAGCATATCAAACTTATATGCACCATGGTCACAACATTAGTGACCTTGAAGTGAATTATTGGCACCTCCTTACCATATCTTAGTGCTTTAAATATATACAACCGATAAGAATGATGTCTTTAATACAAATAATGGTGTCTTTGATACAAACAACAATATATAAATAGCTTTGCGATGTGCTCATAATACTGATTGTGCAATGATGCTCATTGTGACAAAGTTATTTATATGTTGATAATCTACATAATAAACCTGAATGTCACTGAGTGCAATAGCTATGTAACTAGATACTAATCAAAACAAGTTATGTAACCATGATATCCTTATGACTGAATAATACTATGATGTTCATTGATCATAATGCAATATTATCAAATTGATTGATGTCGAACTGAGCTAGTCAAATTGAAATTGAAGTTCACAACATGAACATGCAGTATGATGTCCAATGATATCGATAATGCAATACAAACAATCCAAACCACTATGAGATCATCCTAAATCAAACAACATAATACTATCACATTATTAGTGTGTTTGGCAACAAGGACAACCAAAGTGAGGAGCAAAGAAACATTCCTACATGCATATTTTGTAAGTGTTAATAAGGAGCCTATTTTGATTGCCTTTGAAAAAAAAAGGTCAGAATATTTTGTCGACACAATGGCTAATTGCCTGTGAATACCATTAGAGAGCATAATTTTATGCCAGTAAAGCTCACTCTGGTCATTGTTCAATTTTTGGAAAGACAATAGCTAAAATGTTGGGCTCGAAATATTATCACCAACATTTATATTGCAAATGACATTTGGGGTGAGCAGCATTTGCATGGTACCATCCTACAATAGAGGAGCATAGAGAAAAAAATATATGGGCCCATTTTGAAATACGAACACAAACTTATATATGTAAAAGGCCTTTAATTAAAATTGCATACTTGACTTTGCACATTTGAAGCATATAGAAAGACAATTTTTATACACGCAAGCACTGAAGCAACCAAACATATATGCAATCCACTATTTTTTTAGATTTCTTACACAACACTAATCATGCATATCATACCTCTAAATGACTTGTAATATGAGAGAGGAAGAGAGAATATACATTCACTGGACTGGCTGCTACGAGTCATCGATAGTGTTTGGCTGAGATGACACTGTGTCCACTGTTCTTTACAGATGACAAGTTGAACAATGGGTGCAATAAGTGAATGTCTATGGCATAATAACAAGAGAGATTAGTTTTTTTTTGTAAGGAATCGAGCCCTCGTCTTTAGAATAGTGGGGCATCATTCGAGATCACAAGCTTACATTAGGCCAATCAGATCACAGAATGAGTCAATGTTTTCTTTCGCTACCTCACAATAGTATAAAACAAAACAAAAGAGCATAACAAATAATTTAAAATGAATACGAGACACAACACATAGGTGGACCTTCCAAACACCTTATTAATAAATGGATATAGTATAAATGTCAGTAATTCGAGATCACACTGATGATGACTTTAAGACTTGATTAATAGTCGATACAAATAAGGAAAAGGTTGACTGCTAATTGGATAACAACAAGAGAGGATCAAAAGAATTCAAATTTAATTTTAAAATTTACTTAGTGGTGATTGAAGGAGCTACAAATAATTAAAATGCCAAAAATTATAAAACTTAAACACGTTCCATACAATTTTTGGTTGTTTTCATGCAAAAAGCAAAAAGCAAAAAGCAAAAAGCTGAGTACTAATTGCATTTCAGGGTGACAAAAACAAAAGCATTAAATGTTTTCAAACTTACTGAATGTTTTTAAAGTTCAATTTCTTAATGGCTTATTAATGAATGAACATAGTATAAATGTCAATAATTGAAGACTACACTCTTGATGATTTTAAGAATTGATTAATAATTGATACAATTTGTGGCTATTTTCACGTAAATAAAGAAAAGGCCAACTACTAATTACATATCAAGGAGAGAGGAACAAAAAAATTCAAGATCAAATTTGAAATTTTACTTAGTGGTGACTCAAGGAGCCACAAATAATAAAAATGTCAAGTGTTGTAAAAAATAAAGCATGCTCCATACAATTTGTGCTTAGACCAAATTTTAAACCACCAAGATTATGATGATACTTTAGTGGGTTGATGCTACTCATTTTCCATCTTTGGCTATTTGGAACACATCCTAACATCCTTATGTGTGTTTATCTATTATTGATTTTTTTAACAAGGGTTTTCAAATACATGATTACGAGCAACATTCTTTTGTATTTTTTTTTATGTCTGTTTTTTGTTATTAATTTTTCTAAGAAGGATTTTTGAATCCATCATCAATAGAGGCAAATTTTACCAAAATCTAAGAAAATCCTAACCATCTTCCCCTGCAAAAAAATATTTGCAGGGAGGTAACAAAATCTTTGAATTATTCAAATAGAGTAGAAATCATTAAAATGCCAAATGATGTAAAAAATTAATTGCAAGGGTGTTGATAAATCATTTTACAGTATTTTAAGATGCGATTCACCCCATATTTAAAAACATCATTTTTAGAATCCCGTCTGATATGGTATTTCTTAGTGGGTTCCAGTCTGATATGGTATTTTGAGCTTTTAATAATAATAGTTAAACCCAAAAAAACATAAAATGATGTTTAAACCCAGAAAAAAAAACATGAAAGGTTGCTACAACGTGTTCAATGATATTTAAATAATGCAAATTTTTTGATACTTATCTGCAAATTCTTCATTCTTTATCATTCTTTAGTAATATTTCAGTCCTAACATCCTTTTTTTTGTGGTTTATCTGTTATTCATTTTTCTAACAACGGTTTTCAAATGCATGATCAGGATAGCCAAATGTTACTAAAAGCTAGGAAAATCCTGTCTGACATGATATTTCTCAGTGCCTTTCCATCTGATATCGTATTTTTGAGCTTTTAGTAATAACATCCTTTTCAGAATCCTGTTTGATATTTTATTTCTTAGCGCGTTCCAATCTGATATGGTATTTTTGAGCTTTTAATAATAATAGTTAACCCCCCNNNAAAAAAACAAAAAAAAAAACAAAAAAAAAAAACAAAAAAAAAACAAAAAAAAAAACAAAAAACAAAACAAAACCGATGTTTAACAAAAAAAACACAAAAGGATGTTACGACGTGTTCAACAGTGTTTGAATAATGCAAACATTTCATTCTTTAGTAATATTTTGGTCCTAACATCCTTTTGTGTTTTTTGTGGGTTTAACCGTTATCCATTTTTTTAACAAGGGTTTTCGAATGCATGATCATAAAAACCAAATATTACTAAAAGCTAGGAAAATCCTGTTTGACATGATATTTCTCAGTGTGTTCCCATCCGATATCGTATTTTTTAGCTTTTAGTAATAATAGTTAAACCCACACAAAAAATCACAAAAGGATGTTTGAACCCACAAAATGAAAACACAAAAGGATTTTACGATGTGCTTGAAAGTGTTTAAATAATACAAACATTTTGATATTTGTTTGCAAACACTTCGTTCTTTAGTAATATTTGGGTCATAACATCCTTTTGTGTTTTTTTTGTGGGTTTGTCTATTATCCATTTTTCTAACAAGGATTTTCGATTATATCATCTAGAAAGTCTAAAAACACAAAAGGATGTTACGACGTGTTCCACAGTGTTTGCATAATACAAACATTTTGATTCCTGTCTACAACACTTCAACCACAAAAATGAAACACAAAAGGATGTTACGACATGTTCTACAATGTTTGAACAATACAAACATTTTGATACTTGCCTGTAAACACTTCATTCTTGCTTAACTGCCTAAGAACAACACTATGAAAAACCCTAAACACAAAGTTTAGACAGTAACAAAAATCGAATAAAAATCACCATAGTCGTGTACTTGGACACCCTTGAAGAAGACTGTGAAATACAATACCTAAACGAAGAAATAATCTCCAACTCCACCAAAATAAACCTCCGAAACACGATCACTCCCACATAAACAACAAACAAGAAACTACCAAACCACGACCAAAGATGAAAAATGAGTAACATCAACCCACAAAAACATCACCATAACCACAGAACGACGCCAATGACACAACATATTGAATGCACATTGAAGACGAACATATGCAAACCGTCCCATCGCCTGCTCATTTCATATGAAGCACCCACTGAAGGACACTTCACTAGCACGACGACAATCCCCGAACAAACGCCGCCGACAACATATGACACGTGACCACATCATGCTAAAAACCGACGATGACAATTGACCGAGGAAGGCCACCAAAAACATATTTATGAGATGAACGTCTATCAACATATATAAATATTTCATCATACAAGATCAAGACAAAAACACCGCCCCCTCTCCCGCTCTCCCCCTCAAAAAAGAAAACTTAGAATCACGATTCACATTCTTACCTATCCTTTCCTTTCACTAGCTCACATGAGGCCCTCAAAAAATGGGGTCTTTTAGAGCATTATGGCCCCAAAAGGGAAGAATTTTAATATAAAGAAAATTATATCATACTAAGGAAGATATTTTTTAGACAACGAGACAAATCCCATCATATTAAATTATATATATTTATAATTTCATCGATATATTTTATCAACTTTAAATGAAAATAAGTATTAAATTATATATATTTATAATTTTATCGATATATTTTATCAACTTTAAATGAAAATAAGTATACAAAAATAAATTTGTTGGCAGGCAAACCGTCAAATTCAGAACACTAACCACTCGTCTTTTTTCCCCTTCTTTGGATATGCACGACGCAAGTGCCTAGCTTTAAAAAGTACATTAAAAAAAAGGAAAAAGAGAACGATTCCAGTATTGCGGTACAATCTGACGCCGGTTCCAACTCCCGCGCCTCACATGGTCAGTGTGCACCAGTGGGACCCACCAATCTAATTTCAAAAACAACATCTACAATCCACAAACCAATTTAACGGGTGCGGAAGAATTATTATTATTATTATTTTTATTTTTAAAAATTTACCATTTAATAAATCAAACGGTCCTTCATTAAATTTATCGGAGCTTTGACAAAATTTACCACTTTCTAAGTCAATCTTTTTAGCGCGTTTGGGTTGCTTATTTCGCAATCTACCTACTTCAATTGCACCCTGCTAAATATATATAGGTACCTAGCACCCTTTTAAAATTAGCGAGAGATATATATCTGGCAGTTCCTTAACGGCTTTGCTTTTTAAAATTTTTAATGTAAAACCGGAAGGCCGCGTCAGCCCCGCGTATAATATGTAAGCTTTAACCTTTTCAGACGGTATTTTGAAAAATTATAACAGGCCTCCGGCTAACCCTTTTTATCTCTCCTGTTCAGATAATATACCGTAAATATTCTGCTTTCTTTTGCTGATTCTCTGGAAATTGTTTCTTACATCGCTCATTTCAGACTGAGCTAAGGTATATTTGGAGTTCACTACCGTTAATACGTTCTGGCTTTTTGCTGTTTTTGGCTGATTGGAACTGGTCTGCGACGATCTTGTCTGCTTCGGAATCTTCATTAAATGTAAGTTTTTTCTTTTTGTTTTGTTTTCTCTTTTCTGTGGTTTGTGTTTGTGTTTTTAAACAAAAAAAAAGCAGACGGCTGTTTCGATTGAACTTGTACAAACCCTCCCGCGATCTAGTTTTCAAATCCTCGTGAAACCCCTAAATGATTGATTCTTTAAACTGTACCAAGCTGACTAAATAAGTGCTAATTTGATTCTTGGAATCTGAGTTGAACATCGAGGTTTTCGTAGGAAGGGATTTGCCAAAGCTCACTTGGATAACCCGTGCTAACGTTTTAGCACAACCTTATCTCGCTCGCCATGAAGTATATATATATATATATATATATATATTTGGATGATTGTTGTTTCTTAAGATGATAAATTTGTCAAACCCTAGTGCAAAACATAACGCTCTCGCTGGATCGCATCCGTCGTTATTGTAATTTATAACGCTCCTTTAACTCTGAATTGCGTGGCATATAGCTTTCAAAGCATAGCAAACTCAGCATATTCTGTTCATTATTTTTCTGATCCGTAGAGTGCAATATGTGCTTTGAATCTAGGAGAATTGCCATGCCCCGAGTTTAGCTGGAGCTAGAGATATGGATAGGGTTGAGAGGAACTGGGAGCGCCTGGTTCGAGCCACTTTGCAGCGAGAGCAGCTTCGCAGTGGAGGGCGGGCAGGTGGCAGGGTATCAGCAGGGCTTTTTGGCAGTGTTCCATCATCTCTGGGTAGAGGTAGTAATATTGATGCCATTCTACATGCCGCAGATGCAATTCAGGACGAGGATCCGAATGTTGCTCGTATATGTAAGTGCATTTCTTCCCGTTTAGCAATAAAATAACATTATGTGGTATATTATGTAGCTTAAATTAAGCTGAGGATGAAAAACATTTATTTAATCTAAATTGTTCCAGAATTGATTATAAGAAGCTCAATTATGCTCATGTATTTGTAGTCACAAGCTGGTACTTAAATTTAGAAACAAGGATAATGGAATAAAAGCTTGGACAACTTGTTTTTCTTCTCGACATTCATAAAAACAGTTTTCCTAAACATGGCAAATTAGAACTGAAGGGAAAGCATAGTCTAAGTAGTCAAGATTTTCACATTAAATGTACATAATTTTTTTTGAATGTGCAAGTATATATCACTGAACTACTGAAATCTATCATTGCACACTGTAGCCTATTTCTCCTGTCATCCTTATGTGATGAAATGAAATATTTTTTAGAGTTGAGTTTTTCCTGTCATAAGTTTTTTTTCCTCCAAATGAACCTTTCCTCTTCACAGGCTTTCTTTGATTCATTGAATAGCTCTTAGATTATTTGCATTTTTTAATATTGTTGAATAGGACCTAAACATCACGACATGCATTCATTATAAATACTAAATTAAACACCTGTGGCGTGGAAACACTAATTTAGTCTAGGTGTTGATTTGCACTAGTTGTCAATAGACTCAATACTAGGACTGAAAAAAGTAGACAATTAGAAAAAAAAGCATGACAAGAGTGCATCTCCAATAACATGAGACTGCATCTCGTATAACATGAGAGTGAATCTCCAATAAAATGAGAGTATATTTCTAATAAAATGATTCTAAATTGTTATAAAAGTGAAATAAACAAGAATTCATGGCAATTAAAGCTGTAATGCAGCAAAAATCTAATGTTTGAGAGTCCAATTATAAGATATTGAGTCACTTTCTTCAAATTCAAGGTTGAGAAGAAGTTTGTGATAGGGTTTGCATAGACTCTAAACACAGACAATGAAAAACAGTAGTCATGTCTCATGGTTGTACCTTCTGAACTGCATCCGATCAATTATAATCAAATGCTCTACATATTTTTTGTAGTCTTTAATTATCTGAGCTTAATTTTTTTTTATCACATTTGTATTGAGTAATGAACTCAGTCTATGGAAGTTGGCTTATTTTTCCCATCATGAGAGATCTTTATATATGGCATATTCATGCTATGTATGTTCATTTATTATTTATTAACGTCATCTAGATGGCTGATGCGGGTATTTGAGCTGAGATGGTTATTTGAATTTTGCCTGGCTGATTTGAATGATACCGAGGACAACAAAAAGAAATACAACACTGATATAAATTGAAAGGAGCAGGCAAGAAGTATCATTGCCGATCTTCCTCATAACAAGAGGTACATTCATACAAATGGGAAGGTGTATAGTGTTACAACTTTTGCAAGTGCTTAATAATCTGGATGCCTACTATCGTATAATTATGCAGTTGGCACTGTTTTCCAAGTTGTGGACTAATAGTGGTGAGTTTTGAACCAGAATATATCGATTGCAATAACTGAAATGCAAAACAAAAAGAACTAAGGGCACAATAGTTTATCTTGGGAAAACCCTCCACTTGAGGGTGAAAAACCCAGCCTGGCAAAAGATAGATCCTTTATCATATTCTCAAAGCAAAAACAATCTTTTCAAGTTTATAATTGTTAACACTTAACAGTTGAAAGAATAAGCCTTGTTCACAAATACTTCTCACTCTGAGAATTCCTTACAAACATAAGTTGACCATACAATGATCAAACACAGAAAGATTATCCATCATACATAACATAGGATATTTACTTATCCTTCAAATACTGAAGTCACAAAACATATATATGAATTCTCATTCACATAACAATGAAACTCTCACTGTTATATCTTTGACCTCCCGAGAATAGCCTCTAATAATACTGAAAAATAGAACCAATACATTCGAACTCTGCTTAAGACTCCCACACCTCACATTGTCCAAGTCTATATGACGTGTAATCGAATAGACTTCACCCTACATATAGAACGATGCCCGTTCAAAGATTAGCAACCGACGACAGTTACTCATGAGTGTTGACAAGTGTCACCCACAAACATGTCACTGTGTATGAAGAGGAATGACAAAGACAAACATAATCGATGCTTGCGGTGGAGGAAGATGAAAGCCACGGTCGAAACATATAGAAAGCCTGATGACAAAATGCTAGTTACGAATACAAAATGTAAACACCCAACGCTAATAATAATAACATCAAACATTGAGTTGTGTCGATTACAAGAGGAATACCATGTGACAATAGAACTATATACAACAATAACCATCATAACTCCAAAACATGTACGTAGAGAATGAATATGATAGCAACCATAAACAAAAAAAGTCTCCGCCGAAGATGATAACAACTCTTGAAATACATGACAGAGAAATAAAATCATAGTCCAGAATATCAAGTGAACACTGGTATGAATGAGTTCTCTCACAACTTGGAAACATTAACACTCCCTCTTAGCAAGAGAGAGATCATTCATATGTCATTGTGTGTCTCAGCCTGACAAGCACAATGGAGCTGCAACCAAAAAGTGTCAGTAACAAAATCTCATCACAAATTTTCTCAACCTAATATTGTTGTCTCAGAATGACGTTCACCATGGCTACTCCGAGAGGGTGAAAGAACAGAAAACTAAGTCATGGATTCTCTCAGATGATATCCACCATGGCTACTCCCAGAGGGTGGATCCACCATAGCTACTCCCAGAGGGTGGAACAAGGGCTTTCACTTCAAACTTCTTTTGCAAAGAAGAATGCATTAACAAGGGATTGCACCTCGAACTTCTCCCTCATGGAGAAGAACTCATTAACAATGGATTGCACCTTGAACTTATCCCTCTCAGAGAAGAACTCATTAAAACACATAAAATATCATCTGAATGCTGAGACCCCTCTCAACAGGGGCAACATTCTCATGGCTTTGATTATCACAATACCAGGAAATTGGCCCCAATGTTTGTCCAAAAATGAGCTTTTGCAGTCACACTGCTACAAAAGCTTGTTGATCCTCTGCAAAGGACTTGGCATTCTACATTTGCCACTCAAGCTCCCTTTGAATCTGATTTCTGCAGCTGAATAATCTTCCTTTGAATGTCATTTCTTCCTCTTCGAAGAAACTAATTGCAATGACAACCGGAATAGGTTCTTTCTCTTTAATGAAGTTATGTGCCACCAATTCAGTACCATGGCTGCAAGCAGCATTCCCATGTTCATTTCTATAGGCTGCATGAATTTGTATGTAATCTCTCATCATCCCATTGCTTCTCGAGCTGTCCTGGAAGCATTTTTAGAGTGATTAGCAATAGTTCATAGAATCAAACTATTCATGAAGAGAAAATATATAGATCAATGCTAAAAACATACATGATTCACTATTCTCAATATTAAAGCATGAATTAGCTACATATAATTTATGATCAATAGTCAAATACTGATCTCTTTATTGCCTAAATTTCCACACAATCCACGAATAGATCTTTCGCCATCACGCAGTTATAGTGCAACAGAGAATGAAAAATTCGAACACCAACACATCCTTGCAGGTAAGAAGCTTCTTCAGAGATTCTATCCTTCAATGCTCTTCAGCTACACGCTCTCATATGAATCCCTCATTTCTTGCATCTCTTAAATTCCCAATTGTCCTATTTTGATCAATGCTAAAAGCATACATGATTCACTATTCTCAATATTATAGCATGAATTAGCTACATAAAATTTATGATCAATATTCAAATACTTATCTCTTTATTGCCTAAATTTCCTCTCAATCCACCAATAAATCTTTCGCCATCACATAGTTATAGTGCAACAGAGAATGAAAAATTCGAACACCAGCACATCCTTGCAGGTAAGAAGCTTCTTCAAAGATTCTACCCTTCAAGGCTCTTCAGCTACATGTTCTCATATGAATCCCTCATTTCTTGCATCTCTTAATTTCCCAATTGTCCTATTGTGATTCTAGATCTTTACTTAAATCTGGCTTTGATACCATGTTGAGTTTTGAATCAGAATATATCGATTGCAATAACTAAAATGCAAAACACAAAGAACTAAGGACACAATAGATTATCTTGGGAAAACCCTCCACTTGAGGGTGAAAAACCCAACCCCAAGTAAAGATAGATCCTTTATTGTATTCTCAAAGCAAATACAATATTCTCAAGCTTATAACTGTTAACACTTAACAGTTGAAAGAATAAGCCTTGTTCACAAATACTTCTCACTCTGAGAATTCCTTACAAACATAAGTTGACCATACAGTGATCAAACACAGAAAGATTATCCATCATACATAATTGAGGATATTTACTTATCCTTCAAACACTGAAGTCACAGAACATATATTTGAATTCTCAATCACATAACAATGAAACTCTCACTGTTATATCTTTGACCTCTCGAGAATAGCCTCTAATAATACTGAAAAATAGAATCAATACATTTGAAGTCTGCTTAAGACTCCCACACCTCACATTGTCCAAGTCTATATGACGTGCAATTGAATAGACTTCACCCTACATACGGAACGATGCTCGTTCAAAGATCAAAAACCGATGACAGTTACTCATGAGCGTTGACAAGTGTCACCCACAAACATATCACCGTGTATGAAAAGGAATGACAAAGACAAATATAATCAATGCCTGCGGTGGACAAAGATGAAAGCCATGGTGGAAACATAAAGAAAGCCCGATGACAAAATGCCAGTTATGAATACATAATGTAAACAACCCAATGCCAATCATGATAACATCAGACATTGAGTGGTGACAGTTACAAGAGGAATACCATGCGACAACAAAACCATATAAAACGATAACTATCGTAACTCCAAAACATGTATGTAGGGAATGAATATGATAGCAACCATAATCAAAACAAAGTCTCCGCTGAAGATGATAACAACTTCCGAAATACATAATGGAGAAATAAGATCATAGTCCAGAATATCAAGTGAACACTGGTATGAATGGGTTCTCTCGCAGCTACTTGGAAACATTAACAAATAGAAGTGGGGCAGATACCGTCAAGAAGGCCAGGGTTAAAATCAGTGAAGTCACGTCCCTCATGATAATTTTGTTGCTAGCTACAATAATTTGATTGTTGATAATATCAATTCCACTCCAATTAGTGGAAATAAAAAAATGCTTTCTTGATAACTTGAAATAAAGTTGGTAAAGGTTAATTATGTAAGGCATAAGTATTAGCTTAAATTCCATAATTCAATACCATATAAAAGAACGGACTATGACTAAATGTTGAGGTAAATAATAGAAATTATAAATGAAGCAATCAAAATGGCTTTTGTGTATGAAATGAAAAGCCATGTACAAAAAAGAGCCTCAAGATAAAAACAGTCAATTTGCAAGTGGTATACAAAGAGAGCATACCCAACAATTGCACAAGAAAGTTCATTGTCGTGGTGTGTAAGAGATCTTGACCTATGATGGGAGTTTCAAACACTTTCCCAACTAACTCCTGGTATGACGAAGAGTGCAAAACTGCCAGCAGAGAATGAAAAATTCGAACACCAGCACATCCTTGCAGGTAAGAAGCTTCTTCAAAGATTCTACCCTTCAAGGCTCTTCAGCTACATGCTCTCATATGAATCCCTCATTTCTTGCATCTCTTAATTTCCCAATTGTCCTATTCTGATTCTGGATCTTTAGTTAAACCTGGCTCTGATACCATGTTGATTTTTGAACCAGAATATGTCGATTGCAATAACTAAAATGCAAAACACAAAGAACTAAGGGCACAATAGATTATCCTAGGAAAACTCTCCACTTGAGGGTGAAAAACCCAACCTCAAGTAAAGATAGATCCTTTATTGTATTCTCAAAGCAAATACAATCTTCTGAAGCTTATAACTGTTAATACTTAACAGTTGAAAGAATAAGCCTTGTTCACAAATACTTCTCACTCTGAGAATTCCTTACTCACTCTGAGAATTCCTTACAAACATAAGTTGACCATATAGTGATCAAACACAACAAGATTACCCATCATACATAACTGAGGATATTTACTTATCCTTCAAACACTGAAGTCACAGAACACATATATGAATTCTCAATCACATAACAATGAAAATCTCACTGTTATAACTCCGACCTCTCGAGAATAGCCTCTATTATCACTCACATTGTCCAAGTCTATATGACGTGCAATCGCATAGACTTCACCCTACATACGGAACGATGCCCGTTCAAAGATCAGCAACCGACGGCAGTTACTCATGAGCGTTGACAAGTGTCACCCACAAACATATCACTGTGTATGAAGAGGAATGACGGAGACAAACATAATCGATGCCTGCGGTGGAGGAAGATGAAAGCCACAGTGGAAACATAAAGAAAGCCCGATGACAAAATGCCAGTTATGAATACAGAATGTAAACAACCCAACGCCAATCATAATAATACAAGACATTGAGTGATGACGGTTACAAGAGGAATACCATGCGACAACAAAACCATATACAACAATAACCATCATAACTCCAAAACATGTATGTAGGGAATGAATATGATATCAACCATAAACAAAACAAAGTCTCCGTTGAAGATGATAACAACTCCGGAAATAGATAACAGAGAAATAAGATCATAGTCCAGAATATCAAGTGAACATTGGTATGAATGAGTTCTCTTGCAGCTACCTGGAAACATTAACAAATAGAAGTGGGGCAGCTACCGTCAAGAAGGCCAGGGTTAAAATCAGCGGATTCATGTCCCTCATGATAATTTTGTTGCTAGCTACAATAATTTGATTGTTGATAATATCAATTCCACTCTAGTTAGTGGAAATAAAAAAATGCTTGCTTTATAACTTGAAATAAAGTTGGTAAAGGTTAATTATGTAAGGCACAAGTATTAGCTTGAATTCCATAATTCAATACCCTATAAAAGAATGGACTATGACTAAATGTTGAGGTAAAAATAGAAATTCTAAATGAGGCAATTGAATTGGCTTTTGTGTATGAAACAAAAAGACATGTACACAAAAGAGCCTCAAGATTAAAAACAGTCAATTTGCAAATGCTATACAAAGAGAGCAGACCCAACAATTGCACAAGAAAGTTCATTGCCGTGGTGTAATAGATCTTGATCTATGAAGGGAGTTTCAAACACTTTCCCAACTAACTCTTGGTATGACGAAGAGTGCAAAACTGCTAGAATATTCATTAAAGAGAATGAGTCAAACACTGAAAACAAGAAAACAATTTATAAAAAATTGATATAATAAAAAAGGAAAGCAATATGATTTCCAGTTGAAAGGAATTAATTTCTTTGGGGAAACACAACCCTAAAGGCTCCCGGCAAAACTATAGCAAAAAGGAAAACAAACATAAAATTTTATCATGGATACACATTGGTTAGATTATGTGAAGCCCTTTATGAACATGCACAAGAGAAAAGTAGCACTCCCATAATTGAAACTACAACCAAGCTATTATGAGTGGGTGATATGAAACAAGGTATAATAAAATTAGCAAGTGGTAAAGCTCAAGACATTGATGGGTTGCAGGCAAATTTTTTTAAACGAGGTGTTGAGATCTTGGCCTACACACCAGAAGAATCTTTAATTACAACATAGAAAGTAGGTTTCCAGTTGGGTGGACAACGTGTGTCGTTATTCCACTTTACAAAAGTGGTGACATCAATAATCCTTCTAATTATTGTAGTATTATGGTCATTACTCTTCGTGGAAAACTTTTTGGGAGCATAATAGAATGCAAAATCAGTAGTTGGGCAGAAAAAGAGGGTAAAAGGACAAGAGGGCAGGGTGGTTTTAGGCCAAAGCACTTTACCACTGATCATTACATTAGTCTTAAGCACTTCATTGAAAAGATTTGGGACACCCAAGGTGGGGAGGCCTTTTGTTTCTTTGTTGATTTCAAAAAAGATTTTGACACTATTCCTAGGGATAAGCTTTTGAGTAGAATGGAACAATTTGGGATTCCAAATGAGTGTAGAGTGGCTGTCCATAAGGCTTTATGAGCACGTTAGAGTTTAAATCAGAATTAAATAGTGTTTGTTTGAATGTTTGGGTAGAGATGTTGGAGTCAAACAAGGGTGTCTTCGTTCCACACGTTGTTTGATTTATTTATTGTTAAGATAGAGGAATGGTTAAACAAGACCATTGGAGAGGGTAACCAAGTAGTTGACTACATGATGAAGCTACTTTGTAATGGAGATGAACTTATCCTAATCACAATGGTTGAGAGAGCAATTGAATTCTTTAGAGCTATTTTGCCAGGAAGTTGGGATACAAGTGGACACCAACAAAACCAAAGTCACAATCTTTTCTTTAAAAAGGAAGAGGTAGTAGGTTAAATTTATCTTCAAGTTAATTTCTTTGGAGATAGCGGAAGAATTTAGGTACCTAGGAATTGATTTTCACAATAGGCTCAACAATTTGAGTAGAATGGAACAATTTGGGATTCCAAATGAGTGTAGAGTGGCTGTCCATAAGCTTTATTAGCACGTTAGAGTTAAAATCAGAATTAAATAGTGTTTGTTTGAATGTTTTGGTAGAGATGTTGGAGTCAAACAAGGGTGTCTTCGTTCCTCACGTTGTTTGATTTATTTATTGCTAAGATAGAGGAATGGTTAAACAAGACCATTGGAGATTGTAACCAAGTAGTTGACTACATGATGAAGCTGCTTTGGAATGGAGATGAACTTATCCTAATCACAAGGGTTGAGAGAACAATTGAATTCTTTAGAGCTATTTTGCCAGGAAGTTAGGATACAAGTGGACACCAACAAAACCAAAGTCACGATCTTTTCTTTAAAAAGGAAGAAGTAGTAGGTTAACTTTATCTTCGAGTTAATTTCTTTGGAGATAGCCGAAGAATTTAGGTACCTAGGAATTGATTTTCACAATAGGAGACATGTAGGACAAAAAGGGTTCAAGGAGGATGGAGAGCTTCTTACCTTCTTCAAAGCAGTTGCAGCAAAGTGAATTATGGGGTTGGAAGACCAAGAAAATGCTTTTTGCTTTATTGGTTGTTCTGTATGGTTGTGAAGTTTGGGGGAGCAATATGTCAAACCACAAGTGAAGATAACTAGAAAGAATTGGAAAACATTTGATTAGTAGTAATCTCAGAGTCAAATCAATAGTCCTATATGAGATCGTTTTAGTTGAGGTTGGAATGTTCCCGATGGAGGCATCAATGACAATTTTTTTGTTATTTTAAAAAGCTTGAAAACATGGATAAGCACCACTTGCCCAAAATGTTGTTGAGTAGTTAAACCATAGGATGAAGACTTGGAGGAAACAAAATGATAAGTGGATGGACAAATGGGACATTAATTGGCAAGAGTCTCCTAACACTAATGAGGAGATAACAAAGTTGGTGTTAAGAAAAATTCAAAACTGTCACGTGAACAAAATAGAGTAAAAAAAACACACCTTGTCAGAGAATTCAACCCCACATGGAAGCATGATGAAACAACATATTTGAGGGTTGCAATTAAGGGAAATACTATTATTTTAATAGCGCAGGTGAGGATTGGTTCTCATCATCTAAAATGAGAAACGTGGGTAGACAGGCAACCCCCAAGGAAAAGTTGGAGGAAAGAAACTTGCATCTTTTGTAGCAAAGGAGTCGTTGAAACTGAGTGACACTTCATCATAGAGTGTTTAGCATATGAGGATATCCCTTATCAATTTGAAAACAATATGAAGGTGGATAGCCTGAATGAGATGTCTAAGGAGGCAAGGCTTAAAAAGATGGTGAGCTTTTTGGTCAAGATGTATAATAGAAGAAGTGACATTGAGAGGAATTTGAATATTGTTTAATTTATGGCTCTTGGTCTTGTGGATATCATTAAGATTCCTTCAAATATCCAGCTAGGTGCGTTGATGAAATACAAATAGATTATACTATATATGTTTTTGCGATCTAAATCCTTGCTTGTTTCATTCAATT
Organism: Thuja plicata; assembly: GCA_018584345.1. Lineage (NCBI taxonomy): Eukaryota > Viridiplantae > Streptophyta > Pinopsida > Cupressales > Cupressaceae > Thuja > Thuja plicata. The sequence continues at coordinate 482,496 of MU226845.1, forward strand.
ATCTTCTTGGGGCTTGTTCAAGTGCTTATTGTAAGTGAAAGTCAAAAGAGTCTCGTTGATAAGGCTTCAACTTTCATTCAGAAGTAAGATTGAATTCTAATCTAGTTCATTCTGTAGGACATCTTGCAGTCATTTGAGGTTTAATTTTGGTCCCAAGAGGTACCACAAGCAACTTAATGATAATTTGGATTCTTTATGGATTGAGTCATTGTTTTTTATTTTTTTGCCTTAACATTTTTTCTATGCTCCACGAAGTTGCGGTGACGGGGACGTGTTTCCGGTACGGGTACGTTCTATGCTCCACGAAGTTGCGGGGGTGGGGACGTGTTTCCGGTACGGGTACGGCTCAAAGCCAATTTTTAGGGGACGACAGGGGACGACTATTAAAAAATAGGGGAATTTTTATATATAGAGAGAATTCAAATATGCATATCATAACATTGATAAACTATTCACCATAGACATTTTAGAAGTTCAATACAATGAATACATAGCAAATTAACAAAGTTTAAATACTTTTATTGTAAAAATATGGCGTACATATAGCAAAAATGAAAGCTTTGTTGCTGCTCCTCTTTCTTCTTCTTCTTGGCAAGAATGAACGAAATCAAGAAATGAAAGAGAGTTAGGCTTTTTAAATTTTTAGCATCCAAAATAGGGTTTAGTATTTTTTATTTGATTTTAGAGTTCACGTGGGGCCCGCCCATAACCAAAGAAATTAAAAGAATGCACTTTTTATGACTTACGATTGGTTTTTTTAGCTGGGAAATAGGGGATAAATTTGGGTACTAGGGACGGTCGGGCCGTCCCCTGACTGTCCCCGGTACCCAAATCTGTCCCCTATTTTGGAAACTTCTCATTTTTCTATTTTCGGAACGTCCCCGATTTGGGATGAAAAGGGAACAGTTAGGGGACGTTGAAATTCTGTCCCCGAATCCCCGTTTCGTACCCGGTACGAGAACGGGGGTTCTAGGGCAAGGGACACGTCCCCATGGAACTCCGCATTTTTTGCTATGAAACAATTTCGTAGCATAGACACAAGTCTTAACTTCTTTAATGTTCGTGTCAGTTTTGAATCCTTGTTTGTTTGTCTCATAAGATTTACCTTTCCAAATATGTACGTTTGTTAGGTCCAAAATTAATTGTTGACCAACACTTAATTTAATGTCATTTTTCACATTTATAATTAAGCACAAGTAGACGAGATGTCCATTATTCTACATTTGAGTGTGTGACACGTGAGATTCCCAAGAAAAGACCCATGTTCAAAAGTTTATGGGCTTATGCTCTATTAATTGTACATTTTGGTAGCTGAGCAAGCCCATATGGTTGTGAGGCCCATATTGATTTTCCCTAAGAAAAAACAATTCTATTGACAATGGTGGAGGCGAAGTGCATATTTTGATCGACTTTAATTGTATGGTACTACTGTTGACTAGGAAAAGAGTGAGTAAACATAAAATCATTTCATGTTCTTTGGGGTGACCTTGACATTTCATTGAAATGTCAAGGTCACCCCAAAAAACCCTAATTTCACAAAATAACTCCTCATCTACCAATGAAGAATTCAAACTGAAATGTGAATTATAAAAACAAATGCAAACCAAACACAACCCATTTGAACAACCTCTGTGGTCCTTATTTCTTCTCTAAAAGTGCTCTTAGATTTATAACTTAAACTATTGCAATTGAAAGCAAGATGATTATAGTGATACGAAGAAATTTGAAGCTTTGTGATTCATTCAAAATGATTATTTGATTGGCAATTTATAGGAAATTGGGATTGATTCGATGGATAGGATTGATTTGGGACTCAAAGTGATTGATGACCATGATTGAGGGCAAACATTTGTTAAGAAGAAGAAGAAGAAAACTTTAACGTCCACGAGGCTATACAACCTATGGGACAGTCTGTCAGATTGAGTAAATCTATTCTTTTTCTATGCAATTTGACGATGAGTGCACCCAATGTCTCAATGCGTTTCTCGTTGAATAAGTTATGCCAAGAGCTAGCTGTTAAAATATTCATAAATTTGTGCCTGCTGTCCTTGTAAGCAACACATTCAACAATAAAACAATGTTCAGTTTCAACCTTCCCAGAATTGCAAAAAGAACAAACACGTTCTTCCCACGCCTCTTTAGGTCTTTTCCAACAGCCGGTCTCACAACGAAGCTGATGCAAGTTGGTCCTAAGCTGAGCAATAAGAGTTTTAGCTCTCCAAGAAATATTAGCCCCTATGTACGCTTTTTGAAGTTGGTCCACATGTGGGATTAAACTCGCTGATATAATACTTTTTCTTTATGCTTATTCCATTACCCCAATTCCTCTTGTAAAACTTATCCAAAACAAAAGTCTTTATATCTTTGTTATTCGTGGGGCACGTGTTAAATTGAATATTCCATTTACCCATCCATATGATGTTTTGCTGCATCCACATCTTCTTCCTTTTGCACAAAACATCATTAAAGACAACCTTAGGCCATCTGTTGTCGTCTATTTGTTCGATTGTTTTAAGGTAGCTTATGAGACGCACCATAGCCGTTGATTCAATAGGGGCAGCTCCCGTTTCACTGAACATGATATCATATGGAACAATGCTTTTGATTTTGAACTTGCTTGTGATCAAACATTTTTGAATTCCCTCTATTTGCTTCCACTATGAGATGGAGGTGCTGCTGGCCCACACCTCACAACCATAAAGAACAACCGGCAAAACTAAAAGACCAAAAAGGGTTTGGGTAGTTTTCCAATCCCAAACCTTTGCCTTTGTACATCTGCTCAAAAGAGCATAAAAGACCTTCCACCCTCCCACAATTCTTTTATTTCTTTAACCTTCCCATCTTAGATTCTTGTTAAAGTCAATACCGAGATATTTGTAATACGTAACTTCCTCAAGAATACTGCCTTCAAAATAAAACTTATGCTGATTCTATTTTTTGCCAGTAGAGAAAACCATGACTTTAGTTTTGCTGATGTTAGCCTGCATTCCCACCATACTACAAAAACGTTCAAGGTTATTTAAGTGTTCTTAAAACCCCCGGGCAGAATTGGCAATCAAAATGGGATCATCCGCATATAGGAGCAGCCTTATCACAAATTCCCCCAATTGAATACCCTCACCACTTTGCATGTTAACCACTATTCTAGCTTGTCAATAAAAAGACCAAATAGGGTAGGCAATAAGGGACAGCCTTGTTTTACCCCAACATCACTCCTAAAACATTCTGAGATGCCAACAAAAGTTCTTATTTTGACTTTGAGCTCTTCATACATCCGATGAACAAGAATCCCAAGTTCTTCCATTCTATGCCAAAGCTTGTCCCTAGGCACCGTGGCAATTGCCTTTTTGAAATCAACAAAGCAACAAAAGACAACATCCTTTTTCTCCCATCCTTTTTCAATAACATATCTTAGAGTAACACAATGATCAGTTGTCCAATGCTTAGGTCTGAAACCAGCTTGCCCTTTTGCCTGTTCATGTTTTTCTTCTGCACACTTACTAATTCTATTTTCAATCATGCTGCCAAAAGGTTTTGCAAACAAAGGGTTGATCATAATCGTCTTGTAATTGGAGGGGTTATTGACATCACCACTCTTAAAAAGGGGGATATCTAAACTAGTTGTCCCCAATCCTTAGGAAAACCGTGTTTGCTGATATTATTAAAGATTTTTGTAATACGTGGTGCAAGCGTTTTCATGTCCCACTTAAGATACTTCGCTTGAAGATCACCCAAGTCTTTTGCTTTACCACTGCCTAACTTCTTAATACCCATCTTGACCTCCTGCATAGTGAAAAGATTTGCCATACTATTGACCAAAGGTGGCGGGTCCACCTCACAATTTTGCTCTAAAGCTGCCTTGCATAATCAAACCACTGAGTAGCTGTGATATTATTTTCAGTTTGTTTATTTCTTGATTGAAGCTCCATCCAGAACAGCTTGGGATTATTTTTACCAAGAAAAAATATCATATAATCAGCTTTTTTCTTCTTTAAAATCTGCTTGTAATCTTTAATGTTAAAGTTTTCTTTATTTGACTCTTTTAGATTTTTCCTAGGCATTTTACACTCCTTGTCAAACCAAGCATTGACCAGAAAACAATTTGTTTCAGAATTTCTATTCTTTGCTCTTTTGCACTTTGAAAGAGCTCCATGAATCAGATTTGTTAACTCATGATTGTTGATACCATGCATATGTATTCTCTTTTCCTTACAAAGCTTCTCAAGCGTAACCCTGAAAGTGTTACCAGTTTTCTGAGTCAAAAGAATTCTGCCCTGAGTAAGAGGTTGTTGAGGGCACTGAGTTTTTGCCACATGCTGCTCCTTTTCTGTCCATTCCAAATTAACATACATAGGTTTGTAATCTGACTTCAAATCCCATATGTGTTCCCCAATCTGAACTTCCTCAATTTTCTCATATAGACTATGCAAACATATTGCATAGTCAACCACACTTGTCCCATTGTAGGTGTTACATGTGAAAGTACCCGACTTTGACCACCTAGCTAAACCGTTGCAAATTATAAGATCAAAAGTACCACAAAACATAAGCAATTCTTCACCAAAATGGTTGCAGCCTTTAGTGTCTTCTGAAACTCTTTCCCACTTATTTTACTAACTTCTGTAAGCCAAATAGGATTACAGTTCTCGTTATAGCTAAGTATACTAGCTTGTTCACTTGCAGTCCTAGCATTAAAATCCCCAACAAGGAGCACATCACCTTGCTGCGAGAACACACCAACATCCTTCTTTAAAGCTGCAAATGGGTCTTTGTGGTCTAAACCACACTTTTTATACGTTTTAGAGACTTGAGGGGCAAAGTAACATGCAACAATTCTAATAAGGTTACTGTTTACAGAGATTTTGAATCATATAAACTGTTTATTAATGTCTTCTTTTTCCAACTGAATCGGATGCCCTACTTTTACCAATATACCTCCATGCCCTTTACCATTACCCGCTGCTTCGTTCCACATTGCCAACTTCAAGTAACCTTCAAACAAGGGAGTCTTACATCCTTCATGCTCACGTATCTCTATGAGGCAAATAATGTCTCTACCTTGCGTGATAGGCCCTAACCTAGGTCCATTTCTCCAAGGATAACCTCTGCAGTTCCAACAAACTAAACTTAAGGGGGCCTAGGCAGAACTTGAGCCGTGGTGAGAAAATGAGTTAATGAAAATAAATATCGGAAAGTGTTCATTTTTAACAAAGACTACCATTTAAAAGTGGAGAATGAAATTGGTTAGTGGGAGTTAAGTGGGTAAGAGAGAGAGTTAAGTGGTGAGAGAAATTAGCAAGTGGGAGAAATAAGTGGAGAGGGCAATTTGGTAAGTTGAGTGAGAAGGGGAGAGAAAAATGGAAGTGGAAGAGTTAAGTGAGGTTAATTAATAAATACAATTTATTAAGTATCCTCGCATGTTAGGAATTAGAAATAAATAGATAAAAAATTATTTAATTAGGGAATTTGATGTAAGGGGACAACTTAATAAAGATATTTATTTGCCCTTAGAAGAAAAGTTAGTAAATGGGGATTAAATAAGTTAAATAATTCTTTAATCCAAGATGAAGAATTAGGGTAATTAAGTGATGCAAGCGAGATTAAATAATTATCTAATTGACAAATGATAAATGATGGATTTAGAACAATTTGATGATAGTAACCGATTGATTAGAAGACATAATTAAACGTCAATTAAATAATTAAAATTATTTAATTGAAAGATAGAAGAATGACACAAACATTAGGTGAACAATAAAGATCATTCAGTTGATGCAGAGGCAGAGTTAGTGAAAAGCATTGCCACAACCAATGGACAATTTTTATTGTCTACATTTTGCCTCTCTTTGAGACAATACGATTCTGAGTGTTGTTTCAAAGAAAATTGAAAAAATCATGCCCAGTGGATTGAGGGATGGAGGCGGAATGCCCTATTGAGAGATTGTTTGTGTATTGAAGGCATGTATGATTTGTCAAAAGAAGAAGAAGAATTCTAGATGGAAGATGAAATAAGATGAAAGAGAAGAATTCTAGATGGAAGATGAAATAAGATGAAAGAGAAGAATGGTAAGTAAGAAGTGAAGAATGTTAGTTGATGGTAGACAAGGGTTGATTGATATCAGATGTATATATGCTTGATATACTTCTAGGGATAATGTTTTGCATATCCAAATCTGCATTTACCAACGCTGGGTCCTCTGAGAATATGTTTTGAAAGTAATTAACCGCTTCCTGATTAATTTCCTCCGGATCCTGCACAACTACCCCATCTCTATTTTGTATAGAAAAGATCTTATTCTGTGATCTTCTTACCTTGACAGAATTGTGAAAAGGAGGTATTCTTATCACCTTCAGCCAACCATAGTTCTCTTGATTTCTGCCTTAAGTTTCTTCTCTTTTTAAAACTTCACTATACAGTTTATTCAATCTATTTTCTTCTACAAAGTCAACTTCACTCATCCCATTAGCCAGAATATGTGAATGTAAACATCCTAGATCATTTTCTAAATCTGCCTTTTCTACAAAGATGTTCTTAAAAACCTCTCTATTCCATCCTTTAATTTTTTCTTTTAAGTATTGCGGCTTTTTAAAAACGATGAAAGTCTTATTACCTCTTCTTGGCGGGGCATGCATCCACCAATGTTCTACTTGGGTGTGAAAGTCTTTGTGTCGCAGCCACATGGCTTCAAATTTGAAGAGAGATCTATCCGGAACTTTGTCTTCCTGTATTCTAACACCTATTGGATAATGATCTGACCCAGTTAAGGGTAGAATCTCTGCACAACATGTCCAATTAGTGGCAGCCCAATTCCCTGCCAAAAGCAAACGGTCCAATTTCTCTGCAATATTTAGAAAGCCATTCCTTAATTCAAGATCAACCAATCCATTATTTGTTACAAAATCAGCAAATTCCCTCTGACTCTGCCCTGCCCTGCCCATTTAAGTCCACCTTTTTTCTCTGATGCATTCAAGATTGCATTAAAGTCACCACCTAACAAAAACATCTCATTGGGGTGTCTACTTATGCTGTCTGAGATTTCTTGCCAGAGTGCCCTTTTTGTATTGGGCTATTCAGGCCATAGATATTCAAGGCTTGGAATCTAGTAAGTAGCTGCCTTGATCTCACTTCCACCCATAGCCAAGATCTATGATTTTCAATAAGTTACTTCCACCGTTGAATCCATCCACATAACACAAAGTCCCCCAGAAGCCCCTAAAGCCTCTGAAAAACAACTTCTCCATCTACTAAATTTTTTTGCAAAAATCATTGAATCTTCTCCACTCAACTTTGTCTCTTGTAAAAATACGATGTCTGGTTTCATTTGATCAAAGCCTCTTTTGATCAAGCGAATCTTGTCAAGGGCATTGCAGCCCCTGACATTCCATGATAGGATTTTCATGGATCTCGGGGAGGGGAAAAGCCCATCCCCGTAATCAGCAATTTGCTTTGGTTTGCTGCACACCCTGCTAAGGCCAACCTCAATTTATTAGACTTTCTACCTCTCTTTTTTTTCACCTATAGAAGGTTTGGATTTGTCAGTGACTTGTTGTGTTATTGTTCGCACCTCCAGCACAGTGACCGAATCTTCTAGACCAAAAACATCCTCCTCTTCTTCATCAGTAGAATTGAGGAATTCTCCATCCGAATTAGACAAATTTCCACTGCTATCTTTAATGTTGTCAAAGCAACTATCTAGATTCCTAATAGGGGAAATCTGTATATCTTTGAATACATCATTTTCACTTATTTCCCCATCTGCATAGAGACTTTCCTTTATCAGCTCCTTCCCTATCACATCTCGATTGTTCATCACATACATAGGACTTTGTTCCTTTTGAGGATAGTGCTTTATAGTTGAGGAATCCATACTCCAGACTCTGTTTAAGTCTTCAACAACATTACAGGAAAGGTTTAAGGGATGTGGGGTCCTGAAAGAGTCATGGATTTTATAATGCAAATCCTTGGTAGTAATGTTTTCCTGAACTATTCCATCATTCTTGAATTTAACCAGTGACCTACATGCTGCACTTTCACCTTCCGTGAGTTCTTGATTCTGATCTTCATTTGGCTCTCTCTCTTGGGCCTCTTTTTCATTTATATCCATAACCCCAGGATTCCTCAAGTCTATCAGTCCACTTGTCTTAGTCGGGAGCATATTACTTCCATTACTGCATTCATTCTCCAGGATCCCATTAATCACCTCTATGAATCTCCCAAAGAGAACCCCAAAAGGATTTGGACTAACTTGCCTATCCCTCATTTTCTCCAGGATACTACTGTTCAGTTCAGATTTTGAAAATTGACCTTGTTGGTTTTTTTCTGTGATGAAGATTATTTTGTTATTTATCTTGTTTGCTTCATCGAATTTTCCTTTCTTTCCATCTATATCCAAAGCATTAAATTGTTCATCTCTCATCACGGGTTCACCATCTTTCTCCACCACCACTTTTTGTGTCCACACTCCTTTTTTTGTAGTGATTAGTAAGTTGTCAGGGAGGGGGTGAGCTTCCTGCCACATAATCAGTAATTTAGGGCAAGTAGAGTAGTTACTCTCCATAAGACATTCTTCTGCCCTGAGAAATGATCCAACCCTGTTTCACAAGATACTCAGGGTTTCAAAACCCCAATATTCATGTGGTAGATTAGGAAGTAGAATCCATATGGGTATTTCCTTAACTTTTGCCTTATCAGGGTCAAAGTTCGTAGACCAATTAATGAGATAGAGGCCTTTCCCCTCGATCAAATAAGGGCCATGAGTCAATGCCCATTCCTTATCTTGGCGGGTTTGTGCAGTCACCAGATAAAAACCATTCGACATTATTTTTAAGGTAAAAGCTTGCCCCCATGTTTTAGAACACCAATCCTTTACCAAACTCATAGCTGGCCATTTTCTAGTCCATTTTAAAAAGAAAGCACGGTCTTCTAAAAAAGTGACAGATTCATTCTAGACTACATTTTCAATCAAAACATTAGTCACACAACTAATATCGACCTTTGGAAATACATGTGTTGAAGTCTCCGTTGCATTATTGATCTCTTTTGGTCTCCAGAATTTTTGCTTGATCCTTCAAAAATCAAAGAACCTTTCATTGTTTTGCTGAAAGCTAGTAAAAGGACGTTGGCGCCATTCCTTGCCCGTGCCTCTTTGATTTTCATAGTTAGGTAAAGAAGGAAACCCCTGTCGACTTCGAGGGTTTTGGAATTTTTTTTATATTGATGCCCCCAAAACAACGAATCCTTGTAATTCCTTTCACGTTTCCCCCAAAATTTTCCCGAGCATTCCAAGCCCATATGATTCTTGAAGGGTTTGAAATGCTACAACTGCCCATTCGGCCCTCCATAGCCATTGGGTAGGAATTTTTTTGAATTTCCTCCTCCCGCTCACTCTCTACGCTGCTCCATTAGTCTCTTTATATATATATACAAACTATATGTAATTATAAATAAAAGAATTTACAACTATATATAATTATAAAAGAATTTATAAACTATATGTAATTATAAATAAATCTTAT
>MU226845.1:492111-547496 GCA_018584345.1 Thuja plicata
TTCCCTATCCGCCTCCCCATTCTCTTCCTTATGGTTTGCAATTTAAATGTTTGTGGGAGGGGGAGTCACGTCCCCTCCACACAGTCGCTTCCACCCTTAGGGGTTGTGACTCAGTCGCACCACCTAAGGTGCGACTCAACCCTTTTCACTTTTAAACATGCCGCCAAGTATATATTATATTATATATCATATATAATATATTATAATATATATTATATTATACATTGTATATTAATATAATATGTATTATTATTATTAACAACCATGTATTAATAATATTTAATTTATTTAAATGTCGATAATATATTTTATTGTATAAATGTATATTATTATAATTATTATTTTAAATTATTATTATTAACAATTTAATAATAATATTTTTAAATGTTATTAATAATATTAAAATGAAAACATTGTTTGATTAATAAATAATAGTTCTATAATAACGAAGATTAACACCATTAACACTTAATTGTAAGAATTGAAAATCCATATATTTTGAGGGATATCACAAAATAAGCCAACTTCAACCTCATACTACATGTGCTAGAATGGGGACATTACAGTCCACCCTTCTCAATATTGCTTGTCCTCAAGCAATTTCATCTTTGGATGCTGCAAGATCTGTTCATTTTCCCATTTGGCATCCTCCATTTGACCAAGTACTCCTTGATGGTCCTCTTTTGGACCAAATTCTCCCTGGTGTCTATTATGGCCTTTGGATCCAATATCGATTTCCTCTCTTCATTTAGGGGAGGTAACTTTGCTGATGGAATCACATTGTGACCTATAGAATTTTCTCTGCAGCACTTTTCTTACTTATAGAATGCCTGTAGGGCTAAAGTCTCAGATAAACCATGTCTTCCACCTTGAAGCTACACTCAATTCTGTGCTGATCAGCCTACAACTTTTACAGGTTCTCTGTGTACTAGATATTCTTCTTCAATGACCTCAGGATGTGCTGACTTTTCTGTAGCAAATGCTTTGGCTTGGACACTTTGCTATCCCCAAAATGTAAGTCCATGAAGTTAGGGGCTTCATACCCATGCAGAGCCATAAATGGAGTAATCCTAATGGTCATATGGTAATTTGTTTTGTAACAATGCTCACCCAAGGGCAACCACCTTACCCATGCCTTCTGCTGCCCTAACACATAGTTCTGTAGGTACCCCTCAATCAACTTGTTCACAATTTCTGTTTGGCCATTAGTCTATGGGTGATACCTGGTGCTTGGAGTGAGCTCAATACCACTCAACTTGAAGAGTTCTTGCCCAAATAAACTCAGGAACTTGCTGTCCTTGTCACTCACAATATTCCTGGGTATCTCGTGAAATCTAAACACCTCCCTAAAGAACAAATCAGCCACTTGTGCTGCTGTATAGGTGGCTGGTGGCTGTAATAGCAAAGAAATGTACAAATTTTGTGAACTTGTCAACCATCACGTAGATGCAGTCCTTACCTTTGGACCTTGGGCAATCTTGTAATAAAATCCATTGATATGCTCTCCCACTTCTGATCCGGGATGGGTAAGGGCTGAAATAATGCAGCTGGAAATGTATGCTCATTCTTGTTCTGCTGGCAAATTGGACATTCACTAACATACTTCTAGACTTCATTCTTAAGTCCCTTCCACATGAACCTCTCTTGGATCTGCTTGTATGTCGTAAAGAACACCGAGCGACCAGCCAATGGAGCATCATAGAATGTTCTAAAAATCACCTCCTTAAGGTGTGAGGAAGGCTCTAAGTAGATTCTGCCCTTATAGAATATGAGATCACTGTTCATTGTATAGCTTTCGCCCTGGGTAGTGCCTTCTATCAAACCTGCTGCCCACACATCCTTTGTATATTCTACTGCAATCCTGCCTTTCCAATTTGCCGGTATCTCAACCAAACAACATATGTGTGGCCTCCGTAAAAGTGCATCTTGCTACCATGTTTTTCTTACCTTTGACATATTCAATGTCAAAGTCAGATGCCTGTAACTTGGCGATCCACTTTTGCTGTCTATCATTGACATCCCTTTGATTCATGAAGTATTTTATACTGTTGTGATCTGTTTTAATTAAAAATCTGCCTCCTACTAGATATGATTTGAGCTTGGCTTATGCATGCATGATGGCCAACATCTCCATGTCATAAATGTAGTAGCTTTTCTCTACTCAATTTTCTGCTCTCATAAGCTATAGGATGTTTCTCCTGCATCAATATTGGACCAATCCTTTCCCCAGATGCGTCACATTGTAACTCAAATGGTGTGGTCACTAAAACTAGATAGAAAAACACCTGTTTGAAGTTTTCAAAACACCTCTGAGTGGATTCACAATATTCAAAGGTACCCTTCTTCGTAAGATCCGTAAGTAGTGCTACTGTTCGTGAAAAACCCTTCACAAACCTCCTATAAAACCCGCACAAACCCATGAAACCCTTAAGCTGAGTGATACTTTTAGGAGTCAACCATTCAACGACGGCTTTGATCTTTTCTAGTTCCACTCTCACTTCATTTGCACCGATAATATGATCAATGTTTTATAACTTTGTCATGCCAAATTCACATTTTGACTCCTTGTCATGTAAAGATTCACTCTCCAGGATGCTCAGGATCTCTAAATTCCGCAAATGCTCTTCCCAAGTTCTGTTGAAAATCAAGATATCATCAAAGAAGATCAACACAAATTTCCACAACTGCTTCTTGAACACTTGATTCATGAAACTTTGGAATGTGGCAGGAGCATGGTTAGCCCAAATGGATAACCAAGAACTCAAAGTGGCCGTAGTGACACCTGAAGGCCGATTTTCAATGTCCTCAGCCCTCATCTTGATTTGATGGTACCCTGACCTTAAATCTTATTTTGAAAAGTAACATGCACCATGCAATTCATCAATCAACTCATTGACCTGTGGTATGGGGTATCTGTTCTTGTTTTTTTTCTTATTTAGAGCGTTGTAGTCGATACACATTCTCATCGTTCCATCTTTTTTCTTAACCAAGACTACTGCTGAAGCAAAAGACCTCTTACTTGGCTTGATGTGTTCCATCTCCAACAATTCAGTAATAGCTTTCTCAATTTCATTTGTATGCTTCCTAGGATGACAATAGCGGTGGTGATCACTGGTCTGGCCCCTTCTTCCAACTCTATGACATGCTCTATTCCTCTCCATGGGGTATATTGTCAAAAGCCTTAGTGTGCCTGGATATCACCTTTTGTATATAAAAAATGATAACTCTTGACTTGCTGCTCAAAAACTGTGGGCATAACAAGACATTTTGCTGCCCACTCTACCTCATCATGCTTGTGTTAATGTTTTATAGCTGCAAGAGAAATATTTCTACCTGCGATGGTTGTTTCTCTACCTACAGTGGTTGCTTCTATGCTCGCTGGCTGATATATATCCTTCTTCAGTAATGTTAATTATTGAAGAGTCATCTGCGTCAATTGGAGAGTCACCGTTTGGAGAGGTGAAGAGTCTCCTGAGCCAAGAATGGACAGTTACGAATTTGAAGAGTCACATGGGTTCACATGAAGAGTCCAACGTTTGGAATATGAAAAGCATTTGTAGAATCTTCCGAGTGATATACCAAGAGTCTCCTGCGTGAAAGATAACACTTGTTGTTACGACAATCAATATATTTATATCTTCCTATCTGTCATGTATCTTCTACAATGAGCATGATAGAGGACGGTGTGTGAATTGTGAACAATTCATTGTATTGGGACTTTTCTTTAGAGCTGTGATATATCTCTGCATATGTAGCATTCTGTGAGATGCATAGAGCATTATATGTTTTTTATTCAAACTGTGATCATAGTAGGTGTACTCGAACTGTGAAGAAGGCATTTATTGATTGACTGATAAGAGTTATCAATCATATGCTTGAGATCATTGTGTTTTGTGTTGAGCATTTAATATAGGATCATTTTTGGGGTGTGACTGGGTTTTTCTCTCGAGTAGGAGGGTTTTCCCAGTGTAATTCTTTGCGCCTATTTGTTCTTGTGTTTTGTTTAAGATATCTGCTCTATGGTTTTGCTATTCTGGTTCAAAACTTTAACAGCTTGAACAACTGTTCCATTCTTCCAAGTGATACCACTCTAAGCCTACCATCTGATAATCCCCTAATTACAACTTTCCTTCCTTGATGCTCAAACCTCATTTCTGATTTCTCCAAATTATAAGTAAACTCTACTAAGGATTTCATCAATGTCATACCAAGAATAACATCGTAATCACCCATGTCCACCACATAGAAGTCATCCACCAACTCGTAGTCACCCATCTACATTTGTAGATTAGAGATTTTACGAGTGCTGAGAAGCTTATGCCCACTAGCTACTATCACCCTGAACCCATCACGTTCTTCTCTTTGTAACCCTCTATTGTTCATAAAATTTTCATCAATGAAGTTATGGTGTATAATGAATTAATGATGGTTTTTTCTATAAGATATGGTACTCGAATGAATGTATATAGTTGTATAATTTACTTTGTTTGTTTTATATTTTACTACTTTTGTTTGTATTCCAATGCAATAGTTCCTATGCTCCTCTTATCCCTTTACATTGGGGTATGCACTACAAATTTGAAGAGCATATGCCTAGATCTTCAGTCCATGCTCTCTATTCTATTAACATCCATGTACATCTATGGCCATTCATTCTCTTGATAAACCAGATGTCATATCCTCTCCAAAGTAAATAATAAATACTATCCTTTGGTCGCATTGTTGTCCCGCAGGATGAAACATTTTCATAGTGGTTGCAGATTACTGGTCTTTATTGAACCCTTGATTTGAAGTGCCTGCAGTCAGTTCCACTAAAATATCATACAAACATCAAGGGCTTTGCTTTTCCATGTGTGGGACATTTCTAAGGATGTGTTTGGGGTTGTGGTCCTTCTTTGTATGTATTCACTCCTTTTTGTTTAAGCAACTTGCAGAGAGGAATACATTAGAGGAAAGCAAGTATAGAGGTGGCTAATTATCACATCAAATGATTTCTCAACATCAAAACACTTTTATAGTACTGCAATCTATCACAAACGAGCATTTACTTCACACCTTCTCTGCAAATGAGAGATGGGACCTAAACATGGATCAAGATATCAAATTTTATAGACTGCCAACCCTTATATATGAGTAAGTTTTCACTTCTCCCAAGCCTTGGTTGAGTCATATTAATAGACTGCCAACCCTCTGATGAAGAAAATATATACTCGGACAAGCTTAATTTTGTTAATGTTTTATAGCTGATGTGTTCTTGGTGAGGGAGAAGTTCAAGGTGCAATCTATTGTTAATGAGTTCTTCTTCGTGAGGGAGAAGTTCGAGGTGCAATCCTTTGTTAATGAGTTCTTCTTTGTGATGGAGAAGTTCGAGGTGCAATCCCATGTCAATGCATTCTTCTTTGCGAAAGAAGTTTGAGGTGAAAGCCCTTGTTCCACCCTCTGGGAGTAGCTATGGTGGTTCCACCCTCTGGGAGTAGCCATGGTGGATGTCATGTGAGAGAATCCATGACTTAGTTTTATGTTCTTTCACCTTCTGGGAGTAGCCATGGTGGATGTCATGTGAGAGTTTCCATGACTTAGTTTTCTGTTCTTTCACCCTCTGGGAGTAGCCAAGGTGAATGTCATGCTGAGACGACAATATCATGTTGAGAAATTCTATGATGAGGTTTTGTTATTGACACATTTTGGGTGCAGCCTTTTGTGTTTGTCATGTTGAGAGATGACATGAAATTTGCAAATGATGTCTCCTTTGCTAAGAGGGAGTGTTAATGTTTTATAGCTGCAGGAGATATCATTTACCTGCAATAGGTTAATCTTATTAAATAGCTATGTTATAATGACTTCAATTCTTGCCATCGTGCTCCTCTATATCTTCTAGCGGTCTTTGAGTTTAATGCTCCAGCAGTATAGAAGCCTTACTGGTTTCTTTTTGTAACTGTCACCATTCATCGAAAAGGGCATGCACTGGTTTTTTATGGACTTCTTTATATTCACCGAGCGAGCTGGCATCAATACTATGGTGTGCGTCGTCCTTTATTGTGAGCGATTATTACTTTTGCGGAAGGGTTAGTGAAAGGAAAAGTTCGGGTGTTCGACGATACAAAAAACGGCATGTATTATAACTGACATTGCGTGGTTAATGTTATTTGGCCGGATGTCTCTTTGCCCTCTGTCAGTTTCAGTTTTACCTTTGCGATGTCACTTGGTCTTCATCAAGAGTAGTATTTTGAGAAAGGTTCAAGCTTTGTCAAATACTGGTGCATACTTCGTGTGTCAAAAGAATGTGATTTTGCTACAGCAAGCATTGCACTTGATGGAGATTTATCTATGATCTGTAAATGATTGATTTTGGTTGTGTAATTCATTCTCTGTGAGAGAAGTATTTGTGAGATACTTGCAGTTCTGAAGATCATGTGCATGCCTCTGTTAAGAAAGTCACTTTATCTGACTTGGCTTGTGAAGCTTTGTGTTGAGTGTTTTGATTATCAATAAAGGATCGATCTTTTGGGTGCGGCTGGGTTTTTCTCTCGAGGAGGGTTTTCCCAGGGTAAATACTGGTGCAATCTGTTCTTATGCTTTTCTGAGTTTCTGTTTATTGCATGTTATGCTATTCTGGTTCGTAACTTTAACAAAATTGTATTCTGAAATCATATTTTCCATCTCTTTCTGTCCTCTGCTCCCATCTTCCACCCGAACAGAATGAGAAATTTTTATCTGTCTCCACTTGATATCACTATTGTTCCTTGTGGCAGCAGCCTCAGTCTGTTTAAAGATCTTCTTCTGCCTGCCTCTGTCACCTACACTAAGCATTGCAAAATAAAGACAAGTAAAGAAAAACCGTAGGTTAGTTAATTTTTGATTCCCTGAACAATGATAATAATAATTCCCTCCCTGGTCTTTACCAATTGCAATTTCAAATCATTTGAAAAGGTGTATTTTAGGAAAGCTAAGAACAAAAATATGCTGAGGTGCGCATTTCACACATAAAAGTGGGCAGAAAGAGAGGTTGAGTTGGCTAGTTTAGCCATTGTGGTGAAGGATTAAAAAATTATCATTGTCAGGGATGATGGTCTGGCAGCTCATAACATACACTCTCAACAATTTTAACTTTGCCCTTTTCATTCATCTCCATAATTCGATTCTCCTCTTGTCTTTGATCTGCTTAAACACTTAACAACTGGAGTTTCGCTTTCACTGCCTTACCTTTGTTATCCTTTGAAGTGCCTTGGTTTTCATCTTTTTTTGTCCCATCTTCCTTGCTTCTGCTGTCCTCTTACAAATTCTGGTCTCCTCCAAGCCTTAGACTCGAATCTGGTTTTGGTTATTTTACACATTTGCACACTCACTGTATATAAATTGATAGTTTTTTTGAAATGCCATGTAAATATTCCTTTTTGGGTAACTCGGATTGAAGCAACAGCATAAGGTTGCTGTCTCTGATATTTGCATTTCAATTCTTTTTTACTAACATTGGGTTCCCTTTGGAAACCTTGTCAAAATTAGGTCTTTTTGTTTTTTGTTTATCTTCTGGAGGGGAGGTATGTACAGCTTAATAAGACTGCTGAGAATCCTCTTCATAAGATATTTCTTTCAATGTAAATATTCTTTTCTTTAAAATTAGAGAATTTTGTTATTACTGTACTGTATATCTCCATTTTTTTTTGAAATTTAATTTCTAGCAGTAATCAATACATTATTCTCAGTCACATCTATAGGAAATTTGACATACCTCTATAACAAATAGGAGGAAATGTCAAAATGTTACCTCTGCAATTGTTGATTCATTAAATAGTATATGCTGGAAAATGGTGACTTTGGTGTTTGCTTATTTGTGCATTAGAAATACTAAAATATTAGATGGTTGTTGGCTTGTTATTGACTCAATGCATCTAATTAGTTGCGGTAATTACTAAGCATGAAGTTTGAAGTGTGCGTGGTATTATATTTGTGGGTTTGTAAGAAGCAGACTTCCTTTTTCATGCAAACTAAAAGATGTGTCCTTTTACCTGCAGTGTCCGAACATGCTTATTCATTGGCACAAAACTTGGATCCTAATAGTGAAGGAAGAGGTGTACTGCAGTTTAAAACAGGGTTGATGTCTGTAATAAAGGTATTGTCATTTAACCATAATGCTTTGAGCATATCATTTTCCCTCTCTCTAGTGAGGATTTGGATAACAAAGATATATGGAATGTTAAGAGTAGACATCTTGGTCAAATTGATCTAACCATGATAGCTATGTGTTCTTGTTTACTGTTGGTTTCTGATCTTTTACGAATGTTTACTTTGAGTGCAATGCAGCAAAAACTTGCAAAGAAGGATGGAGCAAAGTTTGATCGGAGCCTAGATATTGCTCGATTAAGGGAGTTCTACAAGACATATAGAGAGCGACATAGAGTGGACGAACTTCAAGAAGAAGAGCGGAAGTGGAGGGAGTCTGGTTTGATTAGTGGTGACCTGGGAGAGTATGTGCTTCAAAGTCAAACTTTTAAATCTAGAAAGTGAAGAGTGAAATCCAGATAACAGTGTAATTTCAAGGATATATGCTGCAATTCTATTAGATCTTTTGCGTATTGTAAATTTCAAATGATTCTAGTTCTTTTCAAATTGTTTCGATGTTAAGTAGTTGATAGCTCTTAGTGAAAGCTTTATATTGTTAGGATGCAAAAGTGTCTGAGTACATCATTCTAAGCTGTTGCACAAGCATGGGTGGAATTGGGTCCCGGAGCAACGCTCTGGTTACAATTTTTATGTGGTAAATGTAGCCAGGGTAAAGGTACCCTAAACCTGAAAAAGCTGATGCAAGAATTGATGAAAGCTATACAGTGTAGAGATTATGATTTCATCATGCATGAAATACAAGACTTGATCCAAATAACAATCGGATAAAAAGGCTTTGACGAGTCACAAGACACATTGTAGAAACAAAACTTAAGTGAATTGCTACTTCAGTTTTGTCTCCTGCTAATTCAAAGAAGATACTTTATGATCATAATATTTTGTGAGTGGAATGCTATATCCGGAAACTCTTGTTTCCATCTTTTGGGACTGCTGATCACTCATAATGAGAAGTGGCCAGACCAGATGCATTGCTGAGGCTAGAAAGATAGCCAAAATGGTCAAATATGTGTTCGGATTATTATATTACGTCTATAGTTTAGGTAAATAAATAAATAGACAAAACAGATGTTATTATCTAGGTTAGCAAATAAAGTTAGTATATCAGATATATAACGTTGTTAGTTTTTAACTTGTCAGATGTGATGGTTGGATGGGAATACTTTTGTGTGAGGTAGTTTAGGTAGTTTATGGGCAGAGACTTGTACAAAGCCAATGGAAACAGTTTAATATTCATCTCAATGAATTATAATACAGTATCACATTATTTTGTGTTATTCTGTTGCATCCCGGCTTGACTTGAATTCTATGTGAAATGTAGGAGAATGGAGTCTAGCCTAATAATGCGAACGCGGAACCATTTCCAAACTCTTTCATTGGGGAACAACCAATTAGGAGGCTCAACTTCAGTCCTATAGGAGAGCTGAGCACTATGACTGATTGTGATACAAAAAGGAGCCTTTCACTGAAATCTGGTCTTGAAAGTGATGGGCTTGTGTGATAGGTGTCTTAGTCCCGACCAGGTGGCTTGCATCCAAAGACTCCAAATTTTGGCTTAGGATGCTCTTCAGATCACGCTCTCCAAAATTCAGCAAAAGAGTGTTGGACAGGTGAGCGAATTGACATAGTCCAAGGGTTTCTGCCTGTTCGGAATCTGGAATTGTAGGTCTCAATCTGCACTCTATACACATAAAAGAAGGGCAAAGTGTTGGGTTGTATAGGGGCTTGTCTCAGTCAAACCATGGGTGGGTGTTAATGTCCACTACAACTATGGTGATTTAATCTAAATTAGCACGTATGAGACATCAAAATTGAGCAACACAACAACAACAAGGGTTACATGGTTGCAGGAGAAAACCACGGCAAACGTATTGCTTGTATTAATCTTCTTGTTACAATTTCTATAGGCATTGACCCCTCATTCAATTTGTGAGCAGCAGCCCACTAGAGGCACCAGCCCCTCATTCAATTTGTGAGCATCAATGCAGTAGAAGTACCAACCTCTCATTGAATTCGCCTGCCAAATTTTACTATGACTCTCTTCTCCAATCTGCTATAATCCTCTTCATAGATCTGCTATAATTCTCTTCTTAAATCTGCTATAAGCTGATCATAAATCTGGAACAAAAATCTGATTATATTCTTTTTACAAATCTTCAAATAATCTTCTCACTCTCTCCTCATAAGTTAGCAAATAATCTTCTTTGTAAACCTGGTGTATATGATATGTTTGTCTTTCTTTTTCTCCACACACTTTTACAATAACTTACAAAATAATTTTATATTTTCATATTAAGTTAGGAGACAATACTTCATAAGGGTTGTGTTTTTTTCCAAAGGAGGCACCCTTCTATTATGTACATGCCTTTTTGTATAGTATGTACAAGAAAGTTGCATTTGTTTAAGCTATGATATGAATTTGAAACTACTATAATTATGAGGTGTAATGTTTATAGTGACACATTTTTGGATCACTTTGGAAATTGGCCATCTTGAAGCACAACCTCATTTGTGCCATGTCTTGGAGGAAAGAGGGCCTCACAATTCTTGGTAGTATTTATGGATGATGTAATCACTATAGACGTGAGGTTAGTATTACTACATTTTTTTAGTTGTGTGGATAGAATTGTTCCACAAAGTTTCTTGACAAGGGGATGTGAGGTTAAATTTTAGGGACACGGGTTCAAGGGGGAGGGCAATGGGGTGTTGATAGTGGTGGTGCTAAAACACATATAATAGTTGAAAAATAGTAATAAAAATCAATGTAACATGGGGAAGCATATACGTCCCCGGGATGTTTGAGGGACACCCAGACATCTCTCGATTGACCCAGGGATGTCTGCACGTCCCCCATCGCCGGACGACGTCAAAATGACAAAAAAACAAGTTAATTTTTCTAAAGTTTAAATGATAAAAAAACAAGTTAATTTTTTTTAAGTTTTCACTTTTATATTAGGGTTCTCTTCGAACCCTAAAAGGAGGTGGGCACCATTTTTGCTACTCGAAGCCTACATAAGCCCTTCCAAACTTCATTTTTTCCTCACAACAGCTAGAGATATAGGGCTGGTTGGTGTTCCTTTGGTCTTGACCGTGATGAGTCTAGTAGTTCTAGTGATGAGGAGTTTGCCTTGGGGGATGATTAGAGGCCTTCCTTTACTACATTCTGACATAATTTTGTACTTGTTTTGATATCATTCTACTCATTGTAATCATCTTTATGTTATTTTGGATATAATATAAATCAGAATCTTCTTTTTGCCGATAATTTGAATTTTTAATAGTAATTGGTAATTTGATATTCAATGTTCAAAATGAAAACTTCAATGTTCAATGTTCAAGTATATTGTATTATGTATTGGGTATGTTGCAATTTTGATATGTTCAAGTATTTGGTATTATTATTTCTTATACTTTTATACATCATTTCATAACTAGCATTTCGAGTACTATATGTATAGTATATTACAACACCCCTCCGCGTCGTTGCCGCCGTCCCCCCGCCGTCCCCAAATTGAAGCCTTTTTTCCCCCGTCCTGGAAACCCGTCGTGACGTTCCCCAGTACCCCTGTTACATTGATAAAAATACGTATAAGAATTACAAATGAAACTTTGGCAAAGTAGTAATAATTAAAATGTTGAATTCAAAATTTATATTATATTCAAGATTTCATAATGATGATTATAATTGCAAATATTCAAAATAGCAAATGAAGTCAATTGAGGCCACTAATCATCCACATACTCTTTATAACAAGAATTGTTAGAGTCCACATGGTTAAGCTCCTCCAAACACCTCCTTTTTGGTCCTCAACGCTCTTGTACTTCACTCTCACTCTTCCACCATGCACTTGCAACTCTCACTCTTACTCTCACACTATCAACTTGTTTATTTTCTTTTCTAAGTCACATCAAGGATATGAGGGTGTTTTATAGAGTTTGTAGTGTTTGGGTGGGGTGCATAGGCCATTAGGGTGTGAGCTTGGGCACAATGATAGACATTTTACCAATCACTATTTACATATCATTGTTCAAAATTCTATAAAGTACCCCTTTTGCTGATGCATATGAACTTATTTGCATATGCAATAGTAGATTTCAAACATCCAACGTCTAATTAAATTTTGACATGTCTACTTATCAAATCAGATGCATTCAAAGTGAATTCCCTAGTGTTTGATGGAGACATGGCCCCTCCAAAAAAGAAAACTCGTGTTTTTGAGGTGTGGGTACTTGGCAGTTATTGCCTTGCCACCAATATCCTCATCATTGAGATGTCGCTTGGATGCCCCCTATACGTCCAAGGAACTTCCAATACTCATAATTGTCTCTAGGAGGCCTAGGTGTGTCCCGTGGCACAATATCCAAGAATCTCCATGGTGCATGGCATTTTTTTGTGTAGTTCTTGCTTGTAAACGTAGATTGTAACAATGTGTTCTAAAATGTCAAGTTTATCAAACGGAAATCCTCATTCATGTGCACTTGATATGTTTTAGAATCTTATCTCCTACATATTGTCGTGTTGGTTCCTTTTGCTAACTTTGCAAGATAATAAATTGAAGCACTTGGGAGAAATAAACACATCATTGTAAAAGGAATGGAAGATGCAATAAGATGCACCAAGTAGATAAATGAGTATGAATAAATCAAAAGGTGTCTGGGAAAAGTCTTAGGGACATTTACTAAATACAATGTATAGGTGTGTAAATAGGATTGCAGACATGTCTCAACAAAGGAGTCAAAGCTCATTTCAATCAAATTTATGCAAAGAAATTTTCAAGATGGTGTTTAAAGGAGATATAGGGCATTAGGTTTAGAACTTGAACTTGGTTTACAGTTTTCACGAAGTATTAGGCCTTCACCTCAAAGAAGAGTCAATTTTCCTACCACCAATGGAAGATTCACCCACATAATGAAGGGTCCAAACAGACTTTCGCAAAGCAGTCAAATATTGAAATAAATGCATGCAGTGTATTGGGGCATGCCAATACAAAGAGAATCTTGTTGAAAGAGTTAAAAAATATTTTCAGAGTGCATTTATGCATGCCAAGAGACTAGCAAATGCCAATACAAAGTAGCTTCGTTCAAACAAATTCTGCCTTGAGTGTATTGTTGTAGGTGTGTGCTTGAACAATGGTGCATGCCAATAAAAATGTGGTAGGTTTGGAAATTTCAAGTATAGTGTATAGCTGTGTGCCTAAATAGTGATGTGTACCAATACAAAGCAGATGCGTGTTTGTGTGCAGGGAAACACTTATATAAAGGAGGGACGAATGAGGAGATTTCAATATTTTTTGAGGGTTAACTATGATTAGAGGAAAAGTTACAAAATCATCAAAATCATATCCAAAGCTACTTGAGGAAATATTGGTTTTAGTCTACTATTAAAGTAGCTCATGCTATTTTTTAGCCATCACAATTTTCAAAGCGAAGCATATTTAGGGATTTGGACTATGCTATTTTTAGCAGTCTTTGGTATAATGTAAGGAGTCCATGCTATGTTTGAATTTTTATTTATTTATGGCTCAACATTAGCTATTTTTAGATCACCTATCTCATTATGTGATATATGAGCGCTTCTAGGTGATAATTATAGTATTTTGATTTGGTAGTGATCTCTATGAATGTCCGAGCTCTTGATTTTGTGGTGACAAAATTGGATCCACATTCCTTGGGGTGATTAATATGATAATATCATGATATCATACAATGGGCCACTAAACATTGTTGGCTAGTTCAAGAATCTAGATACACATTGAATAGTTGCATGGTGCACAACACATACAATCTGCACCCTTGCTTGTGGAATCAAATAATTGTCCCACCTTGACAACGTGGAATTGTGCATCCTCTAGTTGTTTCACAATAAACCTCATTTTTTAGTGGTTGATTGCATAGTAAGTCAGAACTTTTTCCACAACATTTGTTTGCTGTATTAACCTTGTTGTAGCTAGGAAACCTGTGTATCAAATTACCAAAGTGTGGCTTAGTTTAGAACCAAGTGAGATATTTGGGAAACATTTTGTCTGAAAAATGGGATAGTAGTAGATAATGAAAGATATAAATTTGTGATATAATAAGATATCTTTGATCCATCTGTGAAGAGGCTAACAAAGCACCATTTTTAACTTGTCAAGATCATTCAAAATCTTAATACTATTTTTTTTTAATATTGATGTTAGTGGTGTAGCCTTTGGTGTGGTATCAACATAGAATGTGGAAAAAGTATAACGAGGGTTGCAAGATGAACTCAACATGAGCCAATATGTTTGATATTTGAACGGAAGCTATTGGCAACATTTTATGCATTTAATATGTACATGCATTTCTTGAAGAATCTTGGCGTATGCGTTGACGGTAGTTGCGAACCCCTGTTGAGAGGGGCATCCATGGTTTGAATCACACTGAGGAGGGAAATATGTCTGGCGCACTTACAATTGTAGATGGTATAGGCATTAATGTCCGCATGGTGGATCGAGCTAGGACGAAGAGGGAGTTGGTGTGTGAAGCACGAGGCTAGGAGGTGCATGCGACTTTGGTTCAAACAATGTGGCACACAAGTGGCAGACGAGGTGGATGGTAGAGTGAAGGGCGTACATGAGGAGACCAAGGGACAAGAGTGATGCTTGGAGAGATAGATGGAGGGTGGTCGAAGAGAGGATGTAGGAAAGGAGAAATGAATGGCGCACGTAGGAGATCGGAGGTTGTGAAGGCAGGAGATAGGAGGTTGCACGGTGTGTAGGGTGGAAGTTCGGACGACGTAAAAGTAGAGAGGCTGGTGAGTAGAGTACGGGGTGGAGGTGGTAGTGTGGCGTGGAGGAGAATAGAAGTGGAGGCGATAGTGATTTAGGGGGCAGAGGGAAGTGGATCGGGAGGCTGCGTGGAGTACGGAGGTTGAGTTGGAGTTGGCGGACGAACAAACAGAGATCCCGACAAGGTGCAGGCTTGATGGATGACCAAATGCCACATCGAAATCCAACCCAAGCATTAGTGATCGGAAGTGTTGGTTCGTGCACGTATGGAGCGTGATAACAAGTGACGTGTGAAGAATAAGGGAGATGCTGGGAGTATAGAAGGATGAAGGAAGGAGATTGTATGAAGAGTTGAGATAAATCTACAGGAAGTGTTATTGCCTCAAAGCTGTGACATGACCACTGGGATGGGGTCCCCCACTGTGACTCCACTAGTTCAAAGCTCTCGTCAAAAGCGATTACTGACCAAAAATAAGAGTAGTAGGATATGTCACCACCTCCCTTGGTATGCGTATCATCATACCTGGTACACTTATAATACATCATGAATATTTGTACCCACTTGTCTCTAAAAAATTACAATTTTTAATTGTCTGATTTGTACGGAATTGATTTCTAAAAACTTGCCTGAATCTTTATAAATCCAATGTTAAATCCAAAATTAGTGATTTTGGTTATAAACAAACCCTAAGTGTAATGAACCATATAACAATTGCTTGTATTATTTTCAGCGCAAGATTTTGGACATTCTTTTCTTTGTGAATTTTCTTCTTTCTTGCGCAATTTCGTGCTCTTTTTTTTGTGCATGACTTTTTAGTATTATTTCTGCGTAATTTTCCATTTGTGTACAATTTTTCCTACTGGTGTCAGTTTTTGGGCATTTTTTAGGTGCATGTTTTTTTTAATCTTAGAGTGTTTTTCGTGTGTGATTTAATACTTTTACTATTGAACTTTCTCTACCATACCTTACAATGTTTTATTATTTTTTTATATTGCAAGCATTTATTATAAATTTACTTTGTATTTTTTTGATGGGTAATGGGCCGAAGCCAAGATTTAATTATTATTATTTGTTTAAGATTAAGTAGATTTGAACCCAAGGCCTCTTAGAGGCTCACAACTTTACCGTTGTGCTGTAGGTTGTTGCCTAAATTTACTTTGTATTTTTTGTGATACTATAAATTGTTATTTTTTGTTTATGGATTCCTATAAATTTGTTATACTTTGTTTATGCTATAAATTTGTTATACTTTCTTTAAAATATAAATTTAAAGTGTTAGGGTTTTGGAATTAATCTTGATTACAATTTTATTATTATTATAAATAATATATGAATAATTTATAATCTTTATTTATTTTATTAGTTTTTGATTAAACTTTTAAAATTAAGCTTATTGTGATGATCAGTGCCAACCAATTGCCAAATTATTTGCTAGATTAATTGATTGTACTTGAGATGTGCAATAATGGAGAGATATAATCAGCACCAACCAATTGCCATATATAGTGGTAATCAACTCTAGTGTGCTCAGTGTGAGCATTACAAATTGGTTGCTTCATTAACTTCAATATTCCTTGGTTGTCACAAATAAGTGGAGTCCATGCCATTTGAACAGATCACTATAAACATGGAATAACCATATTGCTTCACAATTGACATTCACACTTTTTTGTACTCTAGGGAGGATAAAGCTATTGCGTGCTGAAGTTTACTCTTTTGTGAAACATCTATTAAAACCAAAGAGAAGATAGCTAGTTGTTGATATTGAGTATCAATTGAAGAGAATCATTTGAAGATAGCTAGTTGTTGATAGCTAGTCTTTACAATGTTAGATCATTTGTCCTTTTATAGAGAATGTGTTTTATTCTGTGGCAATGCGCGAGCTTCTTTTGGGCCGAGTGAAATCATTTGTTTTTTTATAAAGAATGCCTAAGATGAGTAGCAAACATTTTGTTATGTGCCAATGAGTAACAAATTGATAACAATAAAATTGTAACATGCTAAATTAAATTCTAAACAGTTACTGACCATTTCATAGGAAATAAAACTTTTCTATTAACTAACTTTTAACAGAAAGTAACTGTTTCCTTTTCACATGAATATGAAAAACTTCCAATAACTTATTTAACCAACTTCAACATAATATTTAAAAGAAACTGCCTTCACATGACAATAGAATAACTAACATTATAAAACTGATTCATCTTAAAAGGAAATTAATTGAATAACTGAAATTACTAACCATATGCAAGAGATAATAGAACCTGTAAAAAAAATATTTGACTGTGCTTTGTTCCTTTTCTGGTATTTGTTCTTGATGTATTCCTGGGAGAGGGAGAGCATCATCAAAGGAGTTGGAAGATTTTTTAAGGGTTTTGTATGGGTAAATTGTTTAGCA
Organism: Thuja plicata; assembly: GCA_018584345.1. Lineage (NCBI taxonomy): Eukaryota > Viridiplantae > Streptophyta > Pinopsida > Cupressales > Cupressaceae > Thuja > Thuja plicata. Next base: position 509,378 of record MU226845.1, read on the forward strand.
TTGACCAGGGGATTACACCCTTGCATGGGAAGTTTGTCCATAACACCTTTCCTAGCAGGGCAATGTCTTAAAGAATTGGTCTTTACTAATAATAGTTCATTTTTCCTTTCCCGTAGGATTGCATTTATGCAAATTTCATGTATAAAAACATTTTTTCAAAAAAAAATTGTGCTTTTGTTTTAGGTACCGAGCTTGTGCTTTCACACATAATAATTTAATGCTATACAACAAAGCAGCTTTGCCTTTCATAGCCTTAACAAATTCAATAAATGCAACACGAAATGATTTAACAAATTCATACTTGTTTATTACATTTTTGGGACTTTTGGTCCTGAACATTGTCTTGGAGGTATTGAATTCTTCATGCTGGGCGGATGAAGTTTTGTGCTTCTATCACTTTAATATTATTTATGGACAAATCAATACATTTAAGGTTTTGTAGATATACACAAAATCTAACCCAGGGTTATTTCAGACACTTAGAATTGTTTAAATGAATATGTTTCTCGTGGGGCTATGTGGTGTGCATTGATAGCAAGTAGTTGCAGTAATGAAATGAGAAAATATTATAACATTTTTAATTTTTTTCTATGCATCTGGCTATCCATGTTTCAGAAGGTGCTAGTTATTGCACTGTAATTCTGAATGCACCATCTTCTTCTGTGTTAATTCGTAACCACTCCTGTTATTGATCTCCTTTTAACACACATGCCAATCACCTGCATCTTATTTTACCTCTTGGAACGGTTTGATTGGAATAATTAGATTGCATATTTTGAATCAATTTGCAAGGCAATGATTATATTGGATATTTTTCTGAATACAGCTAAGGGTCAACATATCAACCATAGAATCAGATAGAGAATGTTGACATCCTTCCAAAACATATGCATTTTGGAATAACGTATAGCAAATAGGCCAGCTCTGAAGGTGTCCCTCTGAAGTTTATTTCCGATATGCTTTGTGTTTTGATTTGGCCATCTATTAACTGCATGATATTTAGTATTAATTTATAACATTGGATTGATTTGGTTTGAATTGCCTTTTACTTATATCCGTTAATGAAAGGGACTGCAAATCTTGGATTTTTCTCAGGTTGGAGCGCAGAACTGTGAAAATGAAGAGAGTTTACGCAACATTAAAGGTTCTAGGTGAAGTTGTGGAGGCCCTTACCAGGGATGCAGGTCCTGAGGAAACTGACAAGCTTATACCAGAAGAGGTATATGATGTATTTTTTTTCTATATGATGGAACACATATAATGTGCACTAACTAATTGTTGTAGTGCAACTTCTTCATTCTTGCAATGTCTTTTAAAGGCTACAGTGTGGAAGATGACTCAGTTCCTTGGCCCTACTTGCTATTGTTTGAACTTTGAACATGGTGCTATGCACACTTGTTTATTGTTGGTTTATTTCTTTCTTTATAATTACAATTCAAGTTTCACGGTCTGTATGTCTTGTTTTGGGATATAAGATCATTAATGGAAGTTGCAACATGAAGAGTGTTGGTTTTAATTTTTTCAGGGAGAAATGTAGTTGACAAATTGGCTTTGTTATTTATATGGCATATTTTTAATTTGAAAGACTTAAAAAGGCTAACTTGATGGTATTTTCTGTTCTATTAGTTAAAAAAGGTTATGCAGTCAGATGCAGCGATGACTGATGAAATAACCGCATATAATATTGTACCTTTGGATGCACCTGCAATGACAAATGCTATTGGTTTGTTCCCGGAGGTAAGAATATGTTTCTGATTAAGTATGTGCTATATGAATCTTTCTTTTAATGAGTCAGCCAATATGATTTTTTCGAACTTGTTATGCATGTGAAGCATCATTCATTGTAGCCAATTGCATTGTTTATTGGCTTGTGTTTCTCTGGATTGAATATATCACCAACTGTTTTTGGATTTTTTGTTTTGATTGATGGTTTATGGTAAAGATTCTAATAGAATGTGGGTCTAGTATTACTGCTACCCATGTGAAGAGGCTAGAATAAACAGACTCTTGATATATTTTGTCCATTACTTTGCAATTTTTAATCACAGGTGAAGGCTGCAATTGCAGCATTGAGGTACTCAAGGGATCTGCCTCAGTTACCTAATGATTTTCCAATACCTAAGCACAGAAGCCTGGATATTTTTGATCTTCTACAGTATACATTTGGATTCCAGGTCTGTACTAACAATAAACTCTCAACTTGGTTCCCTTCGTAAATTTCTGTAACACAATTGTTTTGGGTACAACTCATTCCGATTCTGTTTTAATGATTCCTATTAGCTGTAGACGTCTGAATTTATGATAAATATTGTATGTCGCTCACATGAATGCTAATTTAAAGTCATGGTATATATTATACCGTGAAAAAAACAAGGTAACTCCAACAAGTTTGTCCAAATACAATATTATAACCTAAATCAGTGCAAAATGAGCCACTTTTTCACAAATCTTTCTAATTTAAGTAGCTTTTGTGAAGCGGCAGCCTAAGAATTGTCAGAGCTCATTTCACATGAAAGACTCTGCAGAGTGATATGTCATATCCACTTTTGGCCATATTCAAAAACTTATTTTTTAAAAGTAATACATGAATTTTGGTCTAGGGTTTGTAGAAAATGTCTCTTTCCACCATTTGGGTAAGTGTAGAGTTTGAAAATGGAAACATGTAGCGTGCTGTGATTGTCAATATTGATATAGATTTTTCAATTGTTGCATTTTGCATTCTAATTTTATGATGATTTAAAGTAGGTTTAATGTCCATTCTTTATTTCGTTGAAACAATATTTGATGACTGGAGAATACACATACTATGATTGGATAAACAAACTAGAGGATATCTGATAAAATAATAAGTAACTAGATTCTTGATTATACATTTTAGTATAAAATGTTTTGTAATGTACCATTTGGGGGTATTCTTATATTTTTCCCTAAGGGCCCGTTTAGTTGGCGGAATTTGTGCATGCTGGAATTGCCAATTCTAGAATTGAATCCATTCTAGGTTTGTGCTATTCTCAAAATGAATTCTAGAATATGGCTGTCCTGTTTGGTTCACCTGAAAGATGACTGAGAAGATGCAAATTCTGTGTTTGGCTCCACACAACTAGAATTGGAATTGGAATTTTGTTTTTGTACACATACACATATATACACACATATACACACATACACATATATACACACATATGTGTATACACACACACATGTGTATATATACACACACATGTATATATACACATGTACACACACACACATATATATATACACATGTATGTATATACACATGTATACACACATACATGTGTATATATACACATGTATACACATATACACATATGTGTATATATATACACATACACACATGTGTGTATACACACATATACATATACACACACATTTGTGTATATATATACACATATACACATATATACACATACACACATATACACACGTGTATATACACACACATGTGTATATAGATATGAGTATGTATATACATGTGTGTATATATACTATATATATACATGTATGTATATATACACACAAGAGTATATACACACACATGTATATACATACACATGTATATTCACACATGTGTGTATATACACATGTGTGTATATACATGTTTGTATATACACTCATGTGTATATATACATACATGTATCTATACTATATATGTACATGTGTGTATATACACTCATGTATATATACACACATGTATATATACACACGTGTATATACACACACATATATACACGTGTATATATACACAGATTTATATATACATTCTGATAGCAATATAATATTAACACAAAAATGGGAATGAATTTTCCTTCACAAAATAATACTCTCAATTCCAATTCCAGGTCCTGAGGGGGAATTGTGGAATGCTCAAAAAGGCCCAAAATTAGAATTCGCATAACCCTATTCCAATTTTTAATTTTGGAACCAAACAGGGAATTAAACATTTTGGGAATTCGGAAATGCCAATTCCCGTTCAATTCCAATTCCACCCCTCAACCAAACGGGCCCTAAAATCACAATTCCAACTAAAAATAAGAAATGCAGTATAATTATAAGTTTAGCAATTGTAAATCCTTTTAACAAGAGACATACTGGTTTAGGTCCTGCACACAATATTAGCCACTTGAAAATCGACATTAAGTCATAAATCAAGATAACATCCATTTTGTCTAATCATTAGAATTTAGTATGCATGTTAAAGTCATAACATTATCATATAAAGACCTAATTAAGGCATTAGCCATTAGATTCCCATAATAACCTCATCAGGAATTTGTTCAAACATTTGCAAATCGCATCTCAAGGTTGATCGCCCTTGTACTGCGAGAGCATGGAAGGTGGGCTGCGCTTTCATCCCTTAGTTCACCTTGGAGGCTGGCTGTCCTCCTTGCTCAAGCCCAAGAGCATGGAAGGCCGGTCTTCCATTCCACCTCCTGGCCCATGTGCATGGAAGGCTGGCCGTGCATTCCATCTTGGGGTGGCGTACTTGATGGGACCTCAAGCCCAAGGGTACACTAAGACCCTTAGCTCACGAGCATAACATTTATCTCAGGGTGGTGTACTTGATGGGATCTCAAGCCCAAGGGCACAGTAAGCCTCTTGGCACACAAGCATAACATTCATCTCGGGGTGGTGTACCTGGGTCTTGTGAATTTTGAAGGCTGGCCATCCTTCCTATTTGCAATTTGTTTCTCTAAATTCAAAATAAGTTATCAAACTAATCCTTTATTATATATAATTAAAAGAAAAATTTAGATTACTTACAAAGATCATTAATTTGCTGCCAGTAATACTATAACGAGTTTGGTAATGTCCCCAAATTGGAGTTTATCTGTTTTTACACAAACAACAATTCCAACAATAAGACACTAAAGTGAACTTCGTTAGCCATTAACAATTTGAGGAATAGTGAACAAATACATCAGTTAGTGAATAAGTAGATTACGATAGGCATCATGACTAGCTGACTATCTCATAACCAATGATAAATTAGTTTTGGTAGGAAATTCGAAAGGGCGCCAGTAAACAACCCAGCCCAACTAAAGCCCGAGAGCAAGCAACATTCACATCATGGCAACTTGCCCCTTATCCCACAAGCCGCAAGAACGTCCATCTATGACTACTTTCATCCCTTGGGGTAATCAATTCACCTTTCGGCCCACAAGAGGCAGGAATGTGCAACTATGACCAATTCCATCCCTTGGAGTGGCGTACATTGTTTGGGGGAGCCGGTAAACGCATCCTAGCTCACTTCCTCTAACTTTATATATGCAGAAATACAGCATAGGTCACAATCTTATTGTAAACAATATTTATACAAGCAGATTGTATTGAGTAGTTAGAAATCAATTTCTATAAATGAACATAAGCAGATTGATTGCATAAAGTATTAATCGTTCATACCAAATTATTGATATAATGCACAAGACTGTATAACTCGATCTGAGTCGTTATAACTTATTTTCCTTTGATTTGAGTTATGATTAAGTAATTGTTGATTAGATAATAGAAAAGTGATGATATAATGAATGCTAGTTTGATATATTGGTGGATGATGATTGAATGAATGTTGATTTGATAGAGTGATGCTTGATTGCTGAGTTGTATGTTTTCTTGATCCCAAGATGCGGTGATGATTGATGTGGATTTGATGATGTATTGCTTGATCTTGCTGATTGATAGATTGCTTGATTTCTTGAGGGATTAATGATTGACGAATGAGTGATGATTGATATGTCCTTCAATACTTGGAATCAAATCTCCTTTATATATTATTGGTGAAAGGGTCACCACCTTTTAAAAGAATTTAGTCGCACTTTTCATTGTTGCCTTTGAGAATAATATATTTTTCGCCAAATTGATCTCCCTTCGATGTCTTCCTCAAATGGGCACTTCGCCCCTTTATATCTTCCAATGCGAGGGAGACTCAGTCCTCTCCATCATGTCTGCTCCTTTGCAATGGTCTGAACCCTTCACAATTACCACTCTTTTAAAGAGTCACAACCCTTAATCATTTCTGCCCTTTGAGGGAGTCACAACCTTTCATAATTACCATCCTTTGAGAGAGTCACAACCCTTCATCATTTCTACCTTTAGTGAGAGGCACAACCTTCCAGAACTACAACCCTTTGAAAGAGTCACAACCCTTCATCATCACTGCCCTCTGAAAGAGTCACCTTATTTTCTTCCTATTCCTTTCTTCTTCCGTTAATCCTTCTTTATTTCCCCTGCTCCATATTTTTATCCTTCCTCCATATCTCCTTTCAAATGAACTCTCCTCCTGTATATATCTTATGTTGACTTTTCATTAAACTTAATTAACTTGTAATTATATTATATAATCGTTATTATTAATTTACTTATTTAATTTTATTATTATTATTTAATTGATTGTTGCTTAAATTATTGGTGACTGATGATGCAATGAATGTTGGTTTGACATATTGGTGAATGATGATTGAAGAAATGCTGATTTTGGTAGAATGATTTTCGGATTGATTGTCTGCTTGATTTGATAATTGATGATTGCTTTTGTGGACTTGTGCGTGATGATTGATAAGTGATTCTTGAATGCTTGGAATGATTTCTCCTTTATCCTTAATTGGTGAAAGGGTTACAACTTTTCATAAGAATTGAGTCATCATCTTCCATTGCTGCCTTTTGAGAATATTAAATAATTTTTCAAATTGATTTCTCTTGGTCCTCAAATGAAACTTTTGCCCCTTTATATCTTTGAATATTTGGGAGTCACACCTCTTCTTTCTGTCTTCCTTTGCAAGGGTCACAACCTTTCACAATTACCACCCTTTGAAAAAGTCACAACCTTTCATAGTTACCCTCAATTGAAAGCGTACAACCTTTCATAATTTCTGCACTTTGGAAGAGTCACAACCTTTCACAATTGCCACCCTTTGAAAGAGTACAACCCTTCATTATTTCTGCCGGTTAAAAGTCGCTTCCTTATTTTCTTTCCATTCCTTTTTTCTTCCATTAATCCTTCCTTAACTCAGAGGCTCCATTCTTTCTTCTTTCCTCCATATCCCCTTTCACATGAACTCGTCTCCCTTTTTATTTGATGGTTGAGGGACTCACAACTCTTCATTGCACACCTCTTGAACTTTCGATAAACTTAATTAACTTTTAATTATATTATATTATATACATTTTTTATATCGTAATTTTATTATTATAATTCTAAGTTACTGGGTTCGGCCCCTGACCCCCCCGGACCCAGATTAATTCGAATTGGTTCGAGGTCCGGGTCCGGTTCGACTGTGGGTTCGAAAATTTTGGGCAGGGTCCGATTTTTGAAGACCAAATTCGAACTCGGGTTGAGATGGTTTGAACTTGGGCGAATTTCACCAAAAAAAACGAATTTGGTGCGAATTTCGCCAAGTGAAAAATAACTCTCGCTGCCCCTTGACCCCGTCTTGGGGGCTTTGCCCCCAAACCCCCATTTAATAATTTGGGGTGGAAACTGCGCCAATAAAAGGGGAAAAATTAACCTTCAAGTCTTATTAGGCTCCATATAGAAGATGATGATGATGAAGAAGAAGAATATCAATAAATTATTAATCCATTAGTTGAACTTCAAACAGTGATACTTGAACTGATGTTCTGATTTAATTTTAATGTTTTGAATCTTTGATGTTGAACTTGAACTTGAAGTATATGATGGTATGATCATGGATTCATGATTCATGATGCTATGATTACAAATTTACAAGTTTTTTTATTGTTTAAATGTTTACTTTTTATGATACTTTGTGACATTCTAATCTTAACTCATGCTTCTAGGCTGCATAAATACCAAAATATGTATATATATATAAAAACAAATTACATATTTTTGTACTAATGAACCCGAACCAAAAAACCCCTTTTCAAAATTTTGGCGAACCGGTGAAACGGTTCTTCGAACTCGAACCCGAACCCGAACCGGCAACTTAGTTATTATTTATTATTAAATCCTATTTCAGAAAGGGGGCTTTACATGCTTCTTCGCTAAATTGTTTTGATCTTGAAAAGTCTCCTTATGATCTAGATTAGTTGTGAAATGTATTCAGAATGCAATATAGTGGTTATCTCTTTATAGATTTCTATTTACATTGTTGGAAATGTATATTGCGTTAGAATCATCATAATGGGTAACGAAGTTCAAATGACATATTGAGGGATAGTGGAATTGGATAAAGAAATATTTGAACATATAGGCAAGGTACATCAGGAATGTTCTCTGGGACAAACATTTAACACTCCACAATAACCAAATGCTATTTTAAAAAGGAGAAATATTCCAAGTTGGGCTGGGTCACTAAAAAATGGTTTTCTTTTGTTAATGGATTTAATTGAAATCTACCCTATTGCCAAGGGTTTTCTGTGCTGTAATGTAAAACTGTGGAAGATTGAGCTTTCATCCTAGGTAAGCGGCCTTTGGTCTCGGATAACTATGTTTTGCTAGGAAACCCTTGGTTCATGGCTTTTTACCCAATGAAAGAAACATTTCCAGTCTGCCATATGGGTATGCCTGCCCTTTCTTCTCCTTCAGTCCTGGTTTGATCCTTGTTTTCATGGATTAGGCCATGCCCTGGGAAGATTTTTGTCTCTTGATCTGGTGAATAATGCGTTGATCCTTTCCACATCTGCACATTTTTAAGTTGAGATAGATATTTCAAAATGTCTTCTGGATGAAGTTTGTTTAAGGTAAAAGATGATATCTGGAAACAAGTTTTGGACAATGAAAATTTTCGTTTTATTGTTTCAAGATTTTCCAAGTAGGCCATATTGCTGCAAATTGCAAAGCTTGGAAAATGTTTTCTTCCATAAAATCAACATGATGGCAAGGTGCTTTTCTATCTCATCATATTGCCAAGTGTCTTTGGCTATGGAGGATGTTATGCAGGCTGTGGTGGAGCAGCAGAGGGATAACACAATTGTCAATGGTGATGTAAAAGATGATATCTGGAAACAAGTTTTGGACAATGAAAATGTTCGTTTTATTGTTTCAAGATTTTCCAAGTGGGCCATATTGCTGCAAATTGCAAAGCTGGGAAAACGTTTTCTTCCATAAAATCAACATGATGGCAAGGTGCTTTTCTATCTCATCATATTGTCAAGTGTCTTTGGCTATGGAGGATGTTATTCAGGCTGTGGTGGAGCAGCAGAGAGATAACACAATTGTCAATGGTGATATAAATCATGAAAAACAAGGTAATCAGCAGCTGGGGTCTCTTTGTCTAAGGATCCCATCATATCTAAAAATCATTGGCTTGAATGTCTTGTTCTAATTCTGTAGGGGATGGATCTGCTTGTCCTGTTACTTCATTCCCCATTCTGAGGCTGGGATTTGGGATTGTCTCAGGCTGAGAATTGGGGAATAGATGATAACGTTCCAGACTTTATCTTGGATGAAATTCATCAATCGCTTCCTGTTTCTTCTCTTTTGTTATGAAGATTGGAATGATACAACAGGATGAATGGAAGTGCACAATAGAAAAGCTATATATGAATCTCTTCTCTTGATGGGACATATAATTCTTGGGTCCCACAGGAAAAAGGGATAGGCATGTCTTTTCGAGTTGTATGCTTTACTTTTGTGTTTTCCTTTTGTTCTATTATGCTATACTTTACTTTTGTGTTTTCCTTTTTTTCTATTATTCTACTATGTGGTTTGTTAAAATGGGAGTTTAGGTCTCTTTCAGATTATATTTCTTTTTGTGGGCTGTCCCTCCTAAAAGAACTCCATGTCTATAAAATATTAATTGGATAAAGAAATATTATTTGCTATCTTGCTGTAGCTTTTGAAGCTGATAGTTACCCCTTGGGAGTGCTATTTGAATTTTTCTTTAAGTTTTGAAATCATTCTCTCTGTAGTCTGAAAGCATTTTTTTTGTTTGTAGCCTGATAGCTTATGAGTTGAAATCTTGTTGAAAATGCAGAGAGACAATGTTAGTAACCAACGTGAACATGTAGTTCTCTTGGTCACAAATGCACAAACGCGTTTTGGTATACCAGAAGGTGTTGATCCGGTAAATCACTGATCACATGTATATAATATTACCTTATTTTTAATCTTGGAGTAGGATTATGGGATGATATGAAATGGCATCTCAGTTGTTAAAGAAAATGTTACTGGTATATTTTTTGTATATAACATTCAATTGGCTTATTAATGATTTTTTTGATTGTGACAGGTGAATAAGTTATTTCTTTGCTATTGATAATGCCCTGACATTAGTATCAGTCTGATTTACTGATTATGCTTACTATTAACATATGGTCATTTAATTGAGTCAATTGATCTCAAATTACATTTCATGAATAATTTCTCAAGTTAATAAAACATTAAAGCTTCATTGCATATGCATCGGACTTGAAAGAAAAAAATATAGAAAAATGGAATTTGTAGATGAATAACCATTTGAATTATGTAACCCTTTTCATAATTTTAAGTGCAATTTATATTTAATTATAGTACACTAGTGAAGGGTGTAAATTTCTTTTTCTTCTTTTGTAGATCTTGTCTCATCTTAGAGTATTTCTGTACCATCTGATTTCTTTGCTGCAGAGGATAGATGAAGGATCGATTCACAATGTGTTCACAAAGTCTTTAGATAACTATATGAAGTGGTGTAAATATCTGCGTAAGCGTCCTTATTGGCATAGGTATGTCCCTAATCTGTTGTGAATTCTCTGCTATCAAAAATTTCCAAAGCATAAATTTGTTTTCCATATGATTGATTGCAAAATATCTATATTGTTTTTGCAGTGTGGAAGCACTCAACAGAGAAAAGAAGCTGCTGCTAGTTGCTTTATACTTTTTGATTTGGGGTGAAGCTGCTAATGTTCGCTTTTTGCCTGAGTGCATTTGTTATATTTTTCATAATGTAAGTTGATTCTTACTACTACAAAGTCATGTATGTGGATAGCTTTATTCATATTTCATTGGTGATTTGTTACAACATGTTTTCGTTTAAAGTTTTTAAAATTGCCTGATTGGATACTAGTACGTCAGTATGATATGCCAGTGTGGCAGATACATTCTTTCTCGTGGTGGTGAGGGTGTGGGTATGTTTTATGTACGTTTGTGTGTGTTTCTATGTCTATTAATATAAATATATACAGCCTGAAAACCAGAATAAAGTTTAGAATGTTATAGACCAATGCATATGCTAATCAAAACCATCACAAATTTCAAAATTGTAACATATTATACTAATTACAATTCAGTTTTCAATATCAAAAGCATCAAACTTGAATGTCACAATAGATAATCGGTGTAATGTACCAATAACAAATCAGCAATGAAAATGTAATGATAGCTGCACTAAAGCTTCTTGGAACTCAGCAACACTCGACACTAGGCACACACTTGGCACTCGTCAACACTTGGCACGTGGCAACATTCAGCAACACTCGACACTCAACAACACTCTTGACTCGGCACTTGGCAACATTCAGCAACACTCGACACTCAGCAACACTCTTCACTCGGCACTTTGCAACACTCAACACTTGGCACTCGACAAATATGAGAAGCTCTGCACTTTATATTATACGAATATTTCGGCGTCAATCTTCCTTGATGTATTCGTAAGCTCAGACTATCTTATATTTGCTAATAGATGTTAATCACGCCCCTTAGATCTTGGCTTTCAATAAGTCCTCCATAACAATCTGTGGTATTATGTGATGGCTTCACAACCGACAATAACAAAATGTGTGCACAAATCCAACAAACAATGATATTATAATTTTATCAATAGATCTGCAACAAAGCAGATATCTTTATTTTTGGGATAATCTCCAAATTTGTCTGCGAAGGAGACTTTACAAATTTGCACGAACAGACAGACTAGGATGAGGAGTCACTCTCATCAAAATTACAATTATAGACTAGGGATGGTCTTCCACCTCCAAAACTGCAAACAAGGAATCCACTTCCCAATTCTAATTGGAATTGCAAATAGAAAGATGAAATAAGCGATTGATGATCAACATAATGCTCAACTTTCCCTCAAAGAAGAGTCTAGAACATTACAATAGGCCAGACTGACATTGCTTTATTATTTAATTATTTTATTACTTTAGCCTGTTTTATTTTATAATTAAATTAATTAATTAAAGAAGTCCTTATTTAAATTTAGGACCACTTAACTAATTAACTTAATTAAATTACATCCAAATAGGGGACATTACAGTCCTCCTGACGAACAGATTGCTTGCCCTCAAGCAATCCTAAATTGTCCACTAACAAGCTCTAGGATTCCAAACCTAGTGCGGACTCCGGTAGCCAAATCCGTTGAAAGCTCGATGCCGTATCGTGATTGCGAGCGCCACCTTCTTAAACCTTCTGGAACCAACACTGTGCGAATCTCCAATAAGCTTCCACTATTCCGTATGATGCCTTGCATGGAGTTGTGGAGCAACTTGTCAAACTCCCATTGTCCAACATTGGGCGTCATGCTACGATCCAATTTTGAAACTCACCAATAGGCTGGCAAGATCACTAGCACTGATACCATTATAATGTACCAATCATAATTCGGCATTGAAAATGTAATGCTAGCCGGACTCAAGTTTTTGGGTACTCAGCAAAAATCGACACTCGGAACACTTGGCACTCGGCAACACTCGGCACTCGGCGCTCGGCAAAAATGAGAGACTCCACACTTTATATTTTATGAATATTTCAGTGTCAATCTTCTTTGATTTATTAACAAGCTCGAAATACCACTTAACTAATTAACTTAGTTAAATTACATCCAAATTGGGATATTACGGGGTATCATAATGTCCAAGATTGTCATCCATATTAACATTAGATGATGGAACCTCATCGTTACTTGCACTAAAAGTATGTTGGCCAATCAACTCAAAATTGAAGATTGCGCAAGAAAAGAAAGTTCTAAGCCAGTTCCATCCGGTTCTACATCCCACAAATTTTTTGCCCCTTTCTTGTACTCATCATCTTTGTGAGTAAGAAGGCATAAGCTGGAATGCTCGTAAACTAGCTTCTTTGCTTTACTTGATGCCAATAGTTTGCATCAAGTGGATGGAGTGTGTAATGTCCCTTTTTCTATATTTTAGACACTACTTGTAATTTCTCGATTCAAGGAACATATAACAAGTTACTGATAAACAATTTCTTAATATGATGCTTAATCCCAAATGCATATGCTGTTACAATTGATAATGACTTATAATTGTATGAAGCTTAATTCCAAATGCATATGCTGCTCTACAATGATAAATAGTCCATAACAATATATCAACAATATATGACGGTTGTGTCTGATATGTAGATAAATATATGCTCAAATAACCTGTAATGATGTCTCTGATATACAATGAATCACATGCGAATATACAAGTCGTCTGGCACAATAACAATGTGCACTGTATATTGTACAGGCTATATCTGGTACGTTGATATTAATATGCTCTGAACAATGTTAGCTGTCTCTAATATAATCTATGTGAAATTGCTTTAGTATGATGCTATCTCTGACTATTCCTTGTAGCGCTTGCACCGATGACTGTCAAGGCAATACAACACTCTAGACAGAGCAATCCACGAACGGATGTGATTTCTATTATATTCTCCAATTCAATAATTGTCTTCCCCAAATGATACGATCTCATTAAATATATGCACAAATACATGGAAGAGGCGCTTATGGGATTATTACGGTAATCACATATCATAGATTACCTTAATAATCATGCTTTAGTTATATAATGTAAGGGAATGGCAAACACACTGCAATCTTTATGAAGCATATGCTAAGTGTGGATGCAATGCGATTATAATAATATGAGGCAATGCGATTATGATGTAATTCTAGCATGATGCGGTTATATGCATGGGCAATGCTATGAATGAGATGACACGATTATCGTAATAGTCTTCTCCGTTAGTTCATAGCTTACTTTCACATACACAAAGATGACATGGTGGTGTATGAATGATATATTTGCTGTCTCGTGTTGCCGTTCTATGATATAAGCTGATATCTCTTTTCACACGGTGGTAGATATGCCTTGCGTTTTCTGTCTATGTCGATCTTGTGTTAATTGCGTTTGCCGTTGATAACTCTGAATAATACTTACACGCTTTTCATTATGGAAGTCAAGCAATGTCTAACTTCATTATGTCCCCTTATAATTATCGATGATATTAGTAATGTTTATCACTTAGTTGACATTATGAACTCTTTTATCACTAACCCACGGTGGCAATGAATGACGAGTCATCACCGTCTTTAGTATGATCGCTATGCATTTGGTTTTATATAATAAATTTCAATCTTTAATTAAAATTTATTTTAATAATATTCTCAATGCTTGAATTGGGGACATTACAAAGTATCTATCATTGAATTTCATTTAGCTGAAGAACTAGCAACCTATTGAATCAAAGGGAGATCTCATTAGAGTTTCTTAAATAAACAATTTTAAAAATAATAATTTTTAAATGTAAAACCAAATTTAGAGTGGTAAAAAAATTCATAAACTTGTGATAAAATTTTGATTGTAGGAACTGGGGGGTGTGGCAGTTTGTATCCGTCTTATACTTTTCGTAAAGAGTAGAAGCACTTTGACCATTGGAGGCTACTAAAACAACAAATTCATTTGTAATTGCATCTTCCATTTTAGGATTAGGAAAGAGTTTAGCGAGAACTTTCCCGAACCCTTCATTGACTATTACAACATCACTTGGATGAGAGACTTGGTGAGAATATCTGTAGTCTGGTCCTCAATGGGGACATAGTGCAACATCACCGATCCATCTTCGACAAGCTTGCAAATGGAATGACAAGGAAGATCAACATGTTTGGTCTGTTCATGGAAGACTGAATTTTTCCTAGTTTTAAGACCCCTTGATTATCAAAGAACAAGGGAGCAGTTTCTGCTTGTGACATGTGCATTTCAGCAAGCATCTGTTGAAGCCAAACTGCCTCACAAGCTGCCTTAATAGTTCCCTGATATTCAGCTTCGGTGGAGAGAGCTACTACTTGTTGCTTTTTGGTGGTCCATGTGATTGCATATTTTTCCAAACTAAAAACATACCCAAAAGTTGACTTTCTGTCATCAACACAACCTGCCCAATCCGAGTCTATAAAACCAACAAGCCTAGGATCTATGCCTCTACTGTACAAAATGCCAAAATCAGGAGAGCCCTTCACATATCTTAGCACATGCCTCGCTGTAACCCAATGTTCAGCTTTTGGGGCTGTCATGAAGCAAGAGATGTACCTCTTAGCATAGTTGATGTCAGGTATAGTGGTGGTGAGATAGATGAGGCTTCCCACTAGTTGCCTTAATGCTGATTCATCCACCACTGGTGAATCTGTTTTGGCTGGAAGTTTCTACCCTTTCTCCATAGGTGTAGATGCAAGTTTGCAATCATGTATCCGAAACTTATCCAACACATTTTTGGCATACTTTGACTAAGAAATGAAGATGTAGCTATCTGTGTTTTCACCTAGACAATAATTGAGAAGTCCGAAATTTGTCATATCAAAAGTTTGGCACAAATTTTGTTTGATCTACTCGATTAAATGTGATGCACTACTAGCAATGATCAAATCATCAACATAGATGACAAGAATACTAATCTCACCACTAGCATGCTTGACCTACAAATTAGGATCAGAAGGAGTTTGTTGAAACTCTTGACCAATCAAATACTTATCAATTTTGATGTACCATGCACGAGGAGCCTATTTGAGGCCATAAAGTGCTTTCACGAAACCTGGAGTTCTTTTTCGACAACCTGGAAACTTCGAGGTTGTGTCATGTTGACTTCTTGCAAATCACCATTGAGGAAAGCACTCTTGACATCCATTCGATGGACTTTCCTTCGAAATTGAGCTAAAAGACTGTGGACAAGCTAAGTGGTGCTCATTTTGGCTGTGGGAGCAAATGTCTCCTCATAGTCGATGCCCTCCTTTGTGAAAATTTTTTAGCTTCTAATTGAGCCTTGTATTTATCAAGTGTTCCATCAACCTTATACTTGACTTTGTACACGCATTTATAGCCAATGGGCTTCTTCCCATGTGGACAATCTAACAGCAATCAAGTGTTGT
The DNA here is from genome assembly GCA_018584345.1 of Thuja plicata. Lineage (NCBI taxonomy): Eukaryota > Viridiplantae > Streptophyta > Pinopsida > Cupressales > Cupressaceae > Thuja > Thuja plicata. The sequence goes on from MU226845.1 coordinate 525,490, forward strand.
TTTTCAAGGGACCTTGATGTTCAACTGCCATAGCCTGTTCTAACTCTGGTCTATCTTAAGCCTTTGAATATGTTTGAGTCTCATAATACTATGAATGTTTTCCATAAGAGCAAAGTTGACTGTGTCACACTGCTTGCTCGTATTCCTAGCTATTCTAATCTCAATAAGTTCATCATCATGAAGATCACCAATGGTCTTGGCCCACCACTTAGACCGGAGAGTAGAACCAACATCCACTATAGGAGGAACAACATCACCTGGGATCACTGGATGTATGTCCCAAGGAATAACGGGTGGGACAATGTCATCTAAATCCCTCCCTCCAGGTGAGCCAAATGGAAGTCGAACATCCAAATGTGTAGCTTTTGGAGGTTGATCCTCAGGGCTCGAAACAAAAGAAGATTGAAATGACCCTTGTTCATCATCAACCACCACATCTCTACTAAAATATGAGACAATTAGTATCAACATCAATCAATCAATAAGCCTTCTAATTGTCATTGTACCCTTTGAACATCAATTTCTGAGTCTTGGAATCCAATTAGGTGCGCTTGGCATCTGGAATCCAAACATAAGCTGTAGATCCAAAAACCGTCAGATGACTTATTTTAGGCTTCTGTCCAGACCAAGCTTCCTCTGGTGTCATCTTAACAACTTGTGTGGGAGATTGATTTAGAAGATAAATTGCACTATAGACTGCTTCCTCCCAAAACTTCTATTGAACATTTTTGTGCTCAAACATAGATCGATCCATCTTAGTGACTGTACGGTTCCCGTGCTCAACAACACTGTTTTGCTTAGGGGGTGTAAGGTGTGGTAAGCTGATGCTTAATGCCATGTGATGCACAAAAGTTGGAGAAATTAGAACAAAATTCTCCACCATTGTAGGACCAAAGAGTGACTATTTGATAGCTTGACTCTTTTTCCACTAAGGCCTTAAAATTTTGAAACATGCTGAACACCTTTGATTTATGCTGAAGAAAATACACCCACATTTTCCTACTGAAATCATCAACAAATAGTATAAAATACCTACATCCAGTGATTGATGGAGTATTCATGGGCCCACAAATATTTGCATGAACTAACTGCAAGACCTTGGATGCCCTCCAAACATCACCATCTAAAAACAGAGTCTGATGTTGCTTCCTAGCCTGACAAGCTCTGCAAACTCCATGATTCTGTGTCTGGATCGCAGGTAATCCAACAACTAGCCTTTCTGAATCTCAGGTAATCCAACAACCAGACTTTCTGGAGCTCCCTCAGGTGCCTTCTAGCAAAACAACTTATTTTATGGTACCAAAGCAATAATTTTTTGGGCGAAGTTTTTTATAGTGAAAATCACAAAATTAGTCGAGGAAGTCAAGGGTTTTTGGCTCTGATACTATGAAACTCAAAATTGCTTGATTGAATTAATTAAACCAACATATACATATAGAAATTTACAAGAGCTTCAAACTGAAGCTTACGTCTTCTAAAATAAGAAGACAAATAAAATAATAAATAAAACACCTAAATGACAATTAATAAAAGATTCTATAGAACTAGCTAAAAATAGCAAAAGATAATAAAATAGTAACAGATTCTAAAATATTCTAATAATTACATTACGGTATGGTGGCACCCTTGTTGGCATAGTAGGGATCTAGAGCCAATGCGAACGTAAGAAGATAGAGCGGGGTGCTCATTTTCTTCCATCACTCAATATTAGTGATCCTGAACTCGCCGCGAGTAGTGCGAGTTTTTGCGAGTTGCGGGTCGTGGAGTCCTTGGCGGGTTTTCATGACATGTCGAGTCATGGGTCATGACCCGCCGGGTCCGTGCCTAATGACCCGCCCTGCGACAGTCCAATTTGGACTTGCAAAAAACATAAAAAACACAAAGTCTTTGCCATTTTTTTAAATACATGTTTTCTATTTTACCCTAAAAGACATTCTATTTGCTTGTTATGAGAAGATGTGGCGTAATAGATTGTCTGTGGAGAGGTTGAATGATCTTGTCTTTGTTCATTACAACCTCCGTCTTAGGACCAAATAGATTTTTAGACACTAACTCCTCTCAGATCACTTTGGCAAAGATCGATCCAGAGTTCGAGTGGCTCATTGAGTCTACCGCTCCCGTCTTCACTGAGGAGGACCATGAGTGGGTTGACCAGGCAAACAAAGAGGCTGAGGTTGTGGCTATGGCAGAGGAGGAGGATAGAGCACGATCAGCTGCCCACGCAGCTGATGTTGTTCAGAGTGGCACCTCATAGGAAGAGACTATGGCTTGTCAGTCATCCATGACCTACCTCAGACGCCTTTGTAGGAGGCAGACAGACTACTCTGAGGCTAAGTCTGAGCTAGAGCATGAGCGGTAGACTTGTTATTGTTTACACATATGTTTGGGAACATTTGATGGCATGGATTTCATGGATTTTATATACATTTGACAATATTTATAATTCTGCATATCTATATTTTCTATTTCCTTCAGCTACAATTTACATTTGTACTTATGTGATGGATGTATGTGATCAAATTAGCTTCTATTTGATGATGTTATAGTGTCTTTAAGCTTTATTCAATAATGGGTGCATGAAACAAGTTTTAAATCGTTAAAAATCTCTAAATTTCAACGTTTTTTTCATTTTGCCGAGTCATAGCCAAGTTGTTGCCGAGTCACAAGTCGAGTCGACCTTGCCGAGTCATAGGCGAGTCCGAGTCATGAAACTATGCTCAATATACATCGATTGCAACTCTTTGAAGATGGTTTATTAGGATCTTGCTTTCTTGCATTTACGATGGATTTCATCATCTCAATCACTGAGTTGGTGCCATCATAAACCTTGCCCAAGCATAGCTTATCCATGATAGTAAAGAAAATCATATTCATGATGGACTTGGTGAAAATTAGAAGATATTCCACATGATTCCACTGAGTGTCATCTAGAATCATTTGCTTTTCATTTGCCGCCCTCAGTGTAGGATTGCCTCCTGATGGACCGTGATTGGCTAATGACCAAACAAGAAAGTACCTCTCGCAACTCCATGAGATGTCTCAAGATGATTCTGTAGGATACAAATCTAGTCTAAGTAACTTAGTTGAAAATAAATTATATAAGAAATTTGCATTGTTTGAAATTTAAATTACCTTCAATAGCTCTAATCGTGAGAATGATCTAAAAATAGCTTGCACCATGTGGTGGCATGTGATGAACATTTGGATCTCTTTAGCTTCACCATAGACTTGTTTGATCCAATCTAATTTTCTGCCCATCTTCTATAGCATGTGGTTGAGCAAATGCATAAAATAAGGCGTCCAAAACATTTGTGAGAACTATCTCAACTATCATTCCAACGGCTTCACGATTCTTTGTATTGTTTATTATAACTTGTAGAACATTTTGAGGATCCATTTCATTAATCCACTACATAAGGATATCGACAAGAAGTTGTGCATTCTTCACCCACCCCTCTCAATTTACAGCTTTTAGAAACATTGTCCCTTTAGGTCACACCACAGTCATATTAATAAATGATCTATTTTTTTACACCCATCCATTCATCAGAAATAATGGACACACCTATTTCTATCCATAATGCCTTAATGGGAGCTTCTATATGTTTGACCTCCTTTGACAATAAAGTGCTATACACTTTCTCTTAACCTTGGCTTATGTACCCCTTCGCAATTTATTTAATTTTCTTACTGTCCTCATTGAAAGAAAAACCATTTGCATAGACGCTACACACTTTATCATAAATTGGGCTTGTGCATCCCTTTGGAGATCCATTTATTTTTCTTACCATGTCTTCCCTATAGGGTGATCAAACAACATTTAAGGAAAAACCATTTGCATAAAGGCATCTTGCAAAGGCATCTTGCAATGGTTTGGTTAACAATATTGATGGCATCATTATTAAATGCCCTCCAATGCTCCCTTTGCTCTCTTCTTAGTACTAGTTAGTACTAGCCTCATCTTCATTCCTACTAAAAAATGAATGGCTTTCTACAATATCAAGGATAACATTATGTGTATGAGGTGGAGAAGTAGGTGGCCTACATGAGCTCCTTCCTCTACTCAATGAATGCCCATTTCAATTTTCAAATCACCTTTACAACCCACGATCATGACACTAAGATTACATGATCTGTTACACAAGAAGAGAATGGGTTGTGTAGGCATATTCTTATAGAAAGAGTAAACCATTGTTAATAGCACAAACACTAAACTCAATATTGACAAGATAATTTTGACAATCTTTGTGGCTTTTCCCTATCTCATTAACTTTGAAATAGAAGCCTAGGTTGTCACAATCACAATAGCACAAATAAACTTTAAGGTTTTAGAGTTTCAAAATCACAAATTAAATTGTTTCTCGGTGTGTGTTGTTTTTGGTTGCTTGTTGGAGCACTTGGGATCTTTTGGGAGTGCTTGGGAGTGTTTGGGAGCATCCCAACAATATTGGGTTCTCTATGGATACACCTACCCACAAAGAACCCAGGTGCTTAGGATGCTCCTAAGTTGCTCGCAAGCTGCTTGCACCCCCACTTCCTCTCCCCAGCCAGTTTGGCGTACCCACAGAGAACCCTAGGTGGTTGGGACACTTCCAAGCTACTTCCACTTCCACTCTGGCTCCGGCTTTGAATCTTGCTCCTGGACTGTTTCGGAGTGGAAACGTAATCTCCTACATAAGTACTTGGTAACATAGGTTTAATCCAATACATCGAGTAATGACCAGGTTTTGATTTTCTATTCTGTTAAGAGAATGCATCCTTTCACTGTTTCACAGCTTGGCATGCATTCTATATTAAAGCAATACTGAACTTCATTTTGGAAATTACTTGGGAAGGCCTTATGTAATCCATGTTAAATACCTTTTTGGGTTAGTCTCTTATGCTTTGCCCTAAATTTTTTTTTTTTTAGTTTATAGTCTCTTCATTTTTCGATCTCTTCTTAATTGTGCCTTTCGATTAACATGTTTAATTTATTTGTAGGTTTTGATCACTATGAGTAAATTTTATGTGTATTAATGTTTTCGGAATTGTACTATTGGCTTCTTCGATTGAAGGTCGCTATTCAGCTTTTGGTGTTGACGATAGATCTTGTCTGTTGTTACTTGGGAAAGCCTAATGTAATCCATGTTAGATGCCTTTTTGGGTTAATCTCTTATGTTTTGCCCTAAAATGGTAGTTTTAGCTGATAATCTCTTCATTGTTCGATCTCTTCCAAATTGTGCCATTCGGTTAATATGTTTAACTGATTTGTAAGTGTGGATCATTATGAGTAATTTTATGTATATTAATGTTTTCTGAATAGTACTATTGGTTCCTTTGATCGAAGGTTGCTATGCAGCTTTGATTATTGATGATAGATCTTGTCCGTTGTTGTTAGTTAGACTTATATAATAAGCTATTGATATGTATTCTTGTTATTTCTTAGGGTCGTGGATTTATATTTTTTGGTTAAGTGGATTTCTAAATTTCTTTCTTTTCATTGTGGATTTTGTTTTAGACATCATCTGCTGATTTCTCTGGCTATACTTTTAGTTCTTTGCCTATTTTGGTCATTCATGGACATTAAAATAAATTGATTAAATTTCATTTGTGGTATGGTAGCAATTGTGTCTTCCTGGTTCTAATCCAACATTAAAAACTCATATTGGTGCAGATGGCGAAAGAGTTGGATGAAATATCACAACAGCAATTCGCCCAACAAGCTCTTTCTTGCAAAGGGGAGAATAGTGTATCGTTCCTTCAGGAAATCATCTTGCCCATATATGAAATTGTGGCAGCGGTAATTATTTACTATGACATATTTTTAGTAATTGAAAGAATACCAAGAGATATACAAAGCAATAACCATTATAAAAGTAATGATTCTCTGTGATATCGTCCCTGAATAGTCATTTCTTGGTGAATAACTTATGAATTGTAGATTAGTCAGAATACAAGGACAACAATTACTGTTTATTAACTATGAAATAGCTCACGGTGTATCAAGAGATTGTTTACTGTGTGCAGTGAGACCATTTTATTCAATGGGATAACAAAAGCATAGTACTTGGGCATGAACTCCTCTAGCAACTAATCTTGGAACATTATTTTCCACATCTATTGTTTATGCTTGCATTTAAAAACCACTGCTAAGATTATATTGATTGTTAGTGTAATTATTGTTCTTGTGAAGTTTATTACAAGGATGAAGTCATTATAAAGCAATTTTCCAAACTTTTTAAACATATGTTTAACTTTGAAAACAACATGAATCAAATACAGAAAACAATGATTCAATTGAAAATAAAATCCAGAATAACACTGAAACAATTGAAATATCAATAAAAACATATTTGATTTTCCTTGGACTTTTGGGTATTCTCTCTTTTGGTGATGAGATGCAGAAAACAAAATCACATAAATGAACTTTCCCCTTGCTGGCAGCATCTGAGGTAAGCCTTATATCCTTGTTTGGACATTCGTGCATGCCCCTTCTTCAATGCCACAGCCTACCTTTGTCACCACAAGATTTCAGGATGCCCAAAAATCCAGGTTAACAAAGAATATATAATATTTCAGGGTAGATGAACAACTGTTGTATTGTTTTCAAATTGTTAATTAAACTCCCTAGGTAATAAGCAGTATTACTATCAATGTTTGTATTGTCATGAAACAGATTATGTGATACTCAAGATGTTTTGTTGTGATTTGCAGCTATTCATATATTCCTTTAGGGTCCAGGTTTCAAAAACTATGTACTCACCTTTAGAAGCTAGCTGCAATTTTTGATAACTTCAATTGTTAACAAATGGAGTGAGGCAAATTTTTACTTTTCCTGAATGACAAATTACTGTACTGGCTGTGATTAATTTAATTGAATATCTATGCTTATTTGAGTGGTCACTGGGCAGATCTAATGGAGACAACATCAAGATGTCTATAAGTTATAACATCTGCGACAGATGATTCTCGCACTGGTGACTATACGTAATGTCCCCTTATGTCTAAACTTAGGAAATAGGGACAATTAACTTACTAAATTCAATTTCAAGAGACTTCTTTCCACAAAGTCTCTAATAACACTTAAAATAATGATAATTGACGCTACTCAATGTAAGAATAATAGATTTGATACACAATTGATATCACTTATAATATACCGATATCGGAACCAATATCACTGCTATGTTTGATTTAGCACTTAAACGTATGCAAGATGATCTTGAATCCTTGATCAATGTATCTGCACTTAGTGCAATGCGATTAATGTTAAGATTATTTCTGCTGTCTCTGGTTTGATCAATGATGATTGTGCAAGAATGACGTCTGGTCTGCAAGGGTGGAGTTTACTCCACTATCTCTGATATAACAATGTAGACTATGCTGCAAGATATCTCCCAATTGCTTGTAGCCTTTTCTGATATATTGATGGTAACGTGCTGTATGTCTCTTCTCAATTGCTTATAGCAATGACTTAGATTGACTGTTTCTGATTAAGACTGTTGAAGTATGCAATGGCACTGTGTATTGGTCTAATAAGACCTTCAATCTATATATGAATGCTTGTCTGATATATACGATTATGTAGCGATTCTATATGATCTTCAGAAATGGATGTTTGCTTGATTTATCTTGTGAATTATAGCAATTCTAAAGACACTGTGTCTGATATGTATTGCTGATAAATATGCGTCCAAAAGCCAAGGGCTGTTTGCTCAATAAGAGCAAATCCACAAAGAATGAAACAAGAAATAAGATATCTGATGATGTTTGAGAAAATGGGATCAAACTACATCATATACCTTGCAAGATTGAAAGGCTGCATCTTTTGAATGTCTAAGAGACATTTCACTTCCTAATCGTACCTCTCCATAACATAAGCAGATTGGTTTGTTAAGTAAATCGTATCTCTTCATGATAGCAAGCAGTTTATTACATACATCGTACCTTTCATGATTATTTGTTATTTCTTAATTGCTGCCATCCATAATTATTCAAATTGCTGTTGTTCAGTCGCTGTCTTATTAATGGTTGTGACTGATCTTTTGATTAGTAAACTTGTTCTTTAAAGCGATGATAGTGATGATCGATCTTCTTGTTCTTACATTAATTTGCTAATAATTGATGAGCAATGAGGGATAATTGATATGCTTTTCTGACCGTTAATACATCGATACCAAGTCTATTTAATCGATGTTTATCATTTGATTAGTACACTAATTGATATTCTGTGATGATGATATCATTCGACTTGCTGATCGTAAATTATTCTCGATCAAGCTCTTTCTGCTATCTTCTATTCACAGCGGAATTACTGATGGATGCTTATGTTGTTTTCGTTATCTTCCTTGGGCTGATAGAGATATTGAAGAGGATTTGTCCTTATGATCAATGCTATGAGTCTCTATGAGATCTTCAACATACTTCCTTCATGTTATCATGATGATTGTTTGAGCATGTTACTTGCTATCTTCATCATCTCATCATATGTATGGTGATTGTTGCAATGGTGGTATAGATATGAATACTGTTTGTGATAGATGCATTATGATGTGACATCCATATCTTCATTAAGCACCATACTACTTTTTTGTCATCTTGATGATGATTGTTAAAGGATGTCATCTTATGAACATGACAGATTATGGATTTACTATTCATCATATTGATGGATAGTAGAATCATGATTCGCTTGCTGATAAGGTGGTTGTCCAAAAGATTGTCATTCTTGTTAACATGTGAGCTCAGTAGTGTTTGATGAAGATAATCGATATTTGACTCATTCAAATATTGCATTCTCTGATGTGCTCCTTGATGCTAAAATAGGAAAATTGTCTTGTTGATAAAACTTCATGAATTTCCTTGATAAGACTTGATGCTTATTGACTTCCATTGAAGGAATATACAAACTACATACTTGAATTTTCACTTGCCATGTAGAATTTGCTACTAGCTATCTTCTATCTTAAGGTGCTCAAGGTCTGCTACCCCTTGACTACATATGTGTTTTATTGCTATTGTATTATTAGGTGAAAGATGGGGACATCACACTATAGAAGGCTTGAACTGTGGATTGCCATACCCATTGATAAGGATTGGGGCACGTGAATATATCTGCTACTTGTGTTGTCCTTGGACAGCATGGACAGCTGTAGTCATTAGTTCCTCAGTTATAACTGTATTTTACCAAATTATTATGTTTGGCAGTTTAGATGCACCAATCCCTGTTGAGCACCAAGTTGCAATGTTACAGCCCATTCAATTAATTTGCTAGAGCAAACGCAAATATGAATTTATTTTTCTTCTCTGAACTGGTTTTTCAAACCAATCTTGATTCCTCTGTTTTAGTGCTATGAGTTTAATAATGTTCTTATCATCTATGTGTGGAATTCCATGTGATGAAGAAGCATTATTAGCTTCTAGACATTGTGTATGGAGACTTTAAGAAAGTAAATTTTTTCTTCTATTTCCTTTATTCCCCCAAAATTTCACTAATTGTTCTTTCCATCTCATAAATTACATGTCATGGAACAGACCTTCCTTCATTAGTTGTGGTTGTCATCCCCAGCTTTTTCAGTCAATAGTATTTCCTATGCCCATTGTGCTGTTACAAACTTGATGTATTCTTTGGTTGAATGATATTTTATGAGTTCATTTGAAGAAAATATTTAGAACTAATTATTCCACAAAGTATATATTGTAATTTTTATGTTCCTGTGTCTGTGGTCCTTGAGAATGCTGTTATTAATATTGATTGATTAAATGATATGGAAAATTTAAAGCAAGACATAGAAAACAAGAATAGAATCATAAACACATCTGTGAATCATTAAGAATGGATGTAAATGAATGTCATCATCTATTTATAGTTTCTTTTACACAGGAGGCTCAGAGTAATGATAACGGGAAAGCGTCACATTCAGCATGGCGAAACTATGATGATTTCAATGAGTTCTTTTGGTAATACTTCTTACTGGTCTCATCTATAATGTCAATTATGGATTCATATTAAAATTATGGAAAAAAGTTTTCTTTCTTTTTTGCTATTTTTCTCCTTGCATAGGTACATTCTGGTAATTTTATGTGCATTTACAGGTCATCGAAATGTTTTGAACTTGAATGGCCTTGGAAAAGAAGCCACAATTTTTTCAGGAAACCAAAGGAATCAAAAAGGGTCAGTTATGGTTTGATTGATGTAGAAATTTATTACTTTTATATGGATTTTTCGTTTACAAATACTGATAAACCAAAGATTTTCATCCCATTATCTGAAGTTATTAATGCATATCTCCTACAAGATAAATCAAAACCACCAGTAGATGTAAGCCTATGTACAAAGTACAAACCAAATGAATCAAAAGATACTCTCGATGAAGGGTTTGAGTGTTAAATTTGTCTTGAACAATGTTCGAAGGAGCCCGAGGCATGCTCCAATGACACGCTGAAGCATGATGATTTCAATCCTCTGAAACTAAAGGCAGTCACAATATCTTAAGTTAGGGCCCCAAACCTCAGAAAGATACATCCCTGTTGCCATCCTTTTTCATGGATATGAAACAGTTAAAGACTGCATAAGATAATAGTTTATGAATGGTTGTGTTATAGACAAGGATCTTGAACTACAATTCATGTGGAAGGTGCATTTAACAGTTAAAATTTATGGGATTTATATATATATTGAGCAGCTTATTACTTATTTGGTAATGATCTGTATTTATGGTTCTAACTAAATCCAAACTGTTTGGATGCACATTTTAAGTATATTTTGGTTGATTCAACTTCCTTTTGATTATTGTCTTATAGTAAAAAGATAGATTGTTGTATAGTTTCCATGGAAGCATGTTTTGTAATGCATGTCTACAAATATTTCTCTGTGAGCATCATCTTCATCATTTATGAATGATTTTCAGTGTGTAGATGGACATACTATGTGAATAAAGGTCGAATCAGATATACAAATGTGGATATTTTAAACATGCATGCAGGATCTATGGTCTTAATGTATTTCTATCTCATGTTATATATACAAGTATTTTTTTGGTGAATCCATGTATAGGGCATGCGTGCTGCATTACGGCGACGGACAGGAAAAAGCAGCTTTGTTGAGCATAGAACATTTCTTCATCTTTATCATAGCTTTCACCGTTTATGGATTTTCTTGCTAATGATGTTTCAGGTTTGCAATGTTTTATTTTTCTCAAGTATATTTTTTAACTGCTGCTTTTGTAAATAAGACTTATACATTTTGGATACTTTTTTGATTCCTTGAATTGTTGTTTGTCTTGAGTTGTTTCTAGGAACTTTATAATAATGAAGTTTGCCTACTCAAATTTCAGGGTTTGGCGCTTATTGCATTCAATGATGGCAAGATTAATGTGGATACCATCAAGGAAGTTCTTAGTGTTGGTCCCACATATTTTACCATGAAGTTTATAGAAAGTGAGCGTAATCTACAATTTTCAATCAAGATTTAAGCTTGATTTTGAGTAAATTAGCGTAGGGGGTTGGACACCTGATTGCTCTTCAAGATTTTTGTATTGAGTTGTTTTTTTGAAACAAGTGTAAATAACAGAGTGTTCTGAAACAGGTATACTTGATATTATGATGATGTATGGAGCTTTTTCAATGGCTCAAGGATTAGCTATTGCAAGGATATTAATGCGTTTTGTCTGGTTCGGAGGATCATCTGTATTGATTATCTATCTCTACATGTAGGTGTTTGTTCTTTAATTATTTGTGTCAGTATTAGTATCTAATATTTGAATTTATTGTTGTTTGCAATCATTTTATTGCTTGAATATATGTTGGACATTTGGTTTTTGTACGAGAATCATTCATTACCTTTCTTTTTTATTTTGAAAACTTGAAATGGTTCAATAACTATATGCTGGAATTTCTTTGAACTTGAAATCTTGTCTGATAATTTGAAATAATGTGAAATGGCAGAAATATGCTTCACGAGCGTAGCAAGCGAAATTCAGATTCATTCTACTTTAGGATTTACGCCTTGGTTTTGGGTGTATATTTTACCATTCAAGTTTGCTTTGGCCTTCTTCTTCGGATACCTTCATGGCGAAGACTAAGCAATAAAGTCGATCAGTGGTCTCTTATTCGATTTTTTAAGTGGATGTATCAGGTTTGTTGGTGAACATGAACTCAAAAGATTGTATTAGTTTCTGTTCACCAGATAACTATTTTGAGAACTACCATATCATACAGTACCTGTATAATAGTTCAATAATATTGCATGAGAGTCAAAACATAGTCATTTAATGTAGTTTTAGTTTTCTTGCTCTAGGATTGGTAGTATGTAAAGACAATTTCAAAAGATTTTATTATTTTTTTGTTGGTCAGATGTATCATGTTTGTTTGTGAACATGACCTCAAAAGATTGCATTAGTTTCTGTTCATCTGATAACTGTCTTGAGAACTACTATCTCATGCAGCACCTATGTAACTAATTCAATAATATTGCACTAAAAAATCAAAACATAGTCATTTCATGTGCAAATTATGGTTTCCTTGCTTTGAGAAGTCTTGTCTTAAACAAGCATCTATGTAAATAAAATATTAGCACTGCACTGAAATCAAAACATACTATTACTTCTGTGTAACTTTTGGTTTTCTTGTTTCTAGGAACGGTATTATGTTGGACGTGGCCTATATGAAAGGACCGCTGACTACTATAGGTAAGAATTGAATCAATTTGGAAGAGTAAACTGTTTTGGTTAAAAATATTTAGTAATCTCATATTAAATAATATCTTGTTTTGGGTTGGCTTTTATGATAGTTGATTTTTTATTAAGCCAAGATTTTGGTGTTTTTGAAAGTCTTGTTGGTTTTATCGATAATGTTTTATAGACTTCGATGTATCATGATGGGTGCAGGTTATTGGTATATTTCTTTTTCAGCTTAATATCATATAGAATTTGATGTTTGACTTGTATTTACATATTTAGTTTGTTAGAAAATGTATTTTTTAATCAAGGATGCCTTAATCAACATTGTAAATTCGAGTTCTAGAGGTAGCAAAATCCACACAGTTAATGGTACACAATGTTTATTTAGAATTGTTAATGTGGGCTAACCTGTTCAATATCAACACTAATCTATTTCATTATTTTATTTAAGCCTTTTAAAATAAATGACTGCATCTGTTATTGAAATAGCTTCGTATATGCAGAAACTTTAGCATACTTTACTGTGGAGAGTAATACCTTACTCGTTGAAGAAATATGAATTTTAAAGTGTTTCATTAACTACTAAAAACATCAGCTAAACTTAAAGCATCTTGGAGATAAACAAAATTATTATTCAACCTTATTTTATTTTCTATTAATTTTGTAGACTAAATGGGTCTGCTCTTCTTGTAGAAATGATTCCTTGCAAGCAAAGATGCTAGCTGACATTTTCAAGCTTACACAAAAAATCTTTAAAGTTTATCATTATTTGATTTAATGAAATGCAATTTATCCAGTAAACTTTTGAATGACATATTATTCGCATTTATTATGTGGACTGCAGATATGTGTTTTTCTGGTTGGTGATCTTTGGATGCAAGTTTTGTTTTGCATATTTTCTTCAGGTACATCGCAAAAAAAATGAAACATGCTATAATTCGGGTCTTATTTATGGATAGATTTGTGAAATTATCTTTATGGTTGTAATTCTGCGGTTATCTGAATTTTTCTATGCATATTGCTTCCACTAATTGAACTTGTCATAAAAACCTGTTGACAGATCAAACCATTGGTAGATCCAACCAGGACAATTATTGATCTTGGGGATTTGCCTTATTCATGGCACGACCTTTTTTCAAAAAGTACGTCTGCTCTTCACTTATAATTTCCACTATCATTGATGCTAGAGCATGAGCGACTAATTAGAAATTTCTCTTTTATATTTTATATTTTACAGAGGTCTGCCGTTTTATCCAAAAAAATGGAGATTAATAGTTTAACTTATGAGAAAAATATTTATATTGATCTATTAGGGTCATCGGATTTCCTCTGTGTAATACATTTGGATTTCCTTTTTGGATGATGGTAACGTAAAGACACACCTTTAGTGAATTGAAGTAAACTTGTGTGGGTTCCCTGCTAGTATCATTGTCTTTGTAATAATCATGGACAGGCAGAATTAAAACTGCATTTGCAACATTAGTGACACAAATATTAATCTAGACCAAAAGCTACCTTGTCCATTCAAAATCTAGACATGCTCCTAGCTGAAAAGATGCCTTGAATATGAGAGAATACCAACAACTAGGCTGGGAGCATTTAATTGGCAGAACCTGTTTTGCAAACTTCTCAAATAGTTTTTTGTGGTAGTTTACACGCATTAACATAATATTAATATTTTTCTCAAACCATTGTTGCTTAATTTAACTCTGATATAGTTTGTGCTCTATATACAATTGTTTGGATTTTGCTCTTAGCCCAACTATTTGTAGGAGTCTCCTTCATACAATTGTTCTAGTTACATATCTCGCTTCATGACAACTCCTACTTCAGAACATTGGGCTGCAGCAAAGCGCATCCTCCGCTATGTCAAGGGCACTCTCGACTTTAGTATCCTCTATGGTCGTACCAAAGATCCCAAGCTCATCGGGTACACGGATTTAGATTGGGGAGGCTCTGTTGATGACCTGAAGTCCACTTCCGGGTATGTCTTGAGTTTGGGCATATGTGCTATCACTTGGACCTGTAAGAAGCAGCAGGTCGTATCTCTCGCCTCGACTGAAGATGAGTATCATGGAACAATCAAAGCAACTTGTGAGGCAGTTTGCCTTCAAAGGATGCTTTCAAACATCTAGATGTATCAAGCACGCCCTTCACCCCTATTATGTGACAATCAAGGGGTGCACAAACTCGCCAAAAATTGTCTCTTCCATAAGCGAACCAAACATATTGAACTTCATTGTCACTTCATCTGTCAGCTTGTTGAAGATGAATCTGTTGATTTGCAATATGCTCCTACAACAGACCAGACTGTAGATTCTCTCACCAAGTCCCTACTTCTTGAGAAGTTTGTTAAGTTCAGGGAGCTCCTTGGTGTTGTTGACAGATTCACCATTAAGGGAGGGTATTAGAATAATATCTCCGTAATATCCTAGTTATTATTCTTTTAATGGTCAATATTGTATATATTGGAATGTTTCTAATATTCGTATTATTCTTTCGTTATTAGAATGTTTCTAATAACGTTATTCTTTGTAAGCTATAAATGAGCATCTTGCTCATTCATTATATCCATCCAATATTTTACCAATTGTCTGTCTAATAGGGACAACATGTTAAAAGTGGAGAATGTCGAGATTGGACATCAGGATAGGACATTAGATTGCAAGTTGATTGAAACTTTAAAAATGGATGAAATGAATGAGATGGGGGTGCAAGAAAACTTGGGTGAAAAAGATGTAGAACTAGAGTTAGGAACATCTCAAATTCCAAAGGAACTCTAGAAGATAGGTGAAAGTGAGTAGCAAAAGTGTTGAGAAATTTTGTGGTAATGTGATGTGGTGTAGAACAGGAGAGCAAAATAGGAACATAAAGGTTTACAATGTAAATAAACTAGAAAGTAATTTTATGGTCATTGTTCTGTTTGCTTTCCAAATGGCTTTATAAAGCCCTATTTTTCTTGTGCAAAACTAACTTGCGGGATGGAACTTCCCAACCAACTAACTGACCTAACTACATAATAATTATTTTATTGAATGTAAACCTTATTTCGTAACAATCCCCCCTTAAGGTCTACATTATGTTAGTTATCGAGATAAACTTAGTTATCTATAAAAGCCACCTTTTGCTCCATGATGAGGGATTGAAAGTATGCCCAATATCCTCTTTTCTCCAGGGACACAAATGAAAAGTGATCTCATACAACAAATCATCCCTAAGTGAGAAGCTAGCCCGGGATGATAGATATCCTCCTGCTTCCATTTCCTCCAACCTCCAACCTGATCTTTCTTTACATTCTATGCATCGGATTCTCCAAGAACCTTGAAGCCTTGCCAAGTGTGACATGAATGGCCTAAAAAATATAAGCAATATATGCATGGGCATGATAAAATTATAAATTTTTGCAAAGTACACTCAACAAAATAATATTCCTCAAATTAGAAAAACAAAAGCAGATCCGTTTCTGAATCTGATAATTTTTGAGAAGTAAAATGAAGCTTCTACCTTTGTTTCTGCATATGCCTTACTAAATGCAAACAACAAGCTCTTCACATTCAAATAGCATTAATTGAGACTTTCCTTCGTCACACACCTTTGATATTCAATACATTTGTTTATGGCATTATACTCTTTATTGAATATAAAATTTCCTTCTCTTCAACCATTATTTTTCCTAGACATCTAAGAGTCTCCCATATCTGCTGTCAATCTTCCCTTCAGTCATTGCTGCAACTTATTCTACTAATTAAGTCTAAAAATGTTTTTCACATGTGGGCAAAATCAATATCTTTGGGCAACCAACTTTCGTTTGCTTCATTGGAACAAAAATAACCGCTTTGAACCGCTCTGATACCAATGTCGAATAGCAGAGCAAAATAGGAACATAAAGATATACATTGTAAATAAACAAGAAATTAATTTTATTATCATTGTTCCGTTCACTTATACATTGCTTTTCAAATGGCTTTATAAAGTCTTATTTTTCTTGTGCAAACTAACTTATGAGAATGAACTTCCCAACGATCTAACTAACCTAACCACAAAATAATTATTTTATTGAATGTAAACCTTATTTCCTAACGTAAGAGTTGCTCTCACCAATGCAAAAGCAACAACAAGCATAGAATAACTGCTATAATTTTTTGAGCTCAGTATTTAAAACTTGTGTGAAAAGATGTAGAACTAGAGTTAGGCACATCTCAAATTCCAAACGGACTCTAAAAGATAGGTGTAAGTGACCAGCAAAAACATTGAGAAAGTTTGTGGTAATGCGATGTGGAACTTGCAAAGGGAAATAGAAATACAATTGGAGGAATTCTCAAGCTACGATGGAATTCTAGAAAAAGAAAACTCCGAGGGAATACAAGAAACAATAGGTGAATCAAAGATAAGGATTTTTGGAGGTGGAAGAAAACAAAATAAGTCCATTCAAACTTTTCTTTGTAGGGGTTCAAGAATAGATAGAAGGTTAGGAGATGGACCATTGGAGTTCACAAAAGAAAACAAGATATCAAGGGATGAAATAATTTGGAGCAGGGAAGGATTGGATTCAGGATAAGGAAGGTGAAAGTAAGATATCTAGATAAACATGGAAAGTTTTCAACTTCTCAAAGCACATGAAATGGGAATGGAAAAAAGGGAATGAAATGATTTGGGAGAAGGTCAGAGAATAGGATAATATGCAGTTGCAAAAGAGAATGTGAGGTCATGACAAAGAGGCAAAAGTTTGGATGTTCATTGAAAACCCACAAACTGATGGAGGTGGGGAAACAAATGAAAGAAAGGACCTAAATAGATTTTGTGTTGAATTGACGGTTAGGACATGAGATTAAACAGTTAGAAGTTTTTTGCAATGATAGGAGTTAGGACAATTACAATTGGTTTGGTGTGGTTGACCCTTTGCCTCCTCGACGCCTATACTCCTTTGGGTCAGGTCTAGGTTGGGTTTGTGGTTTGTTGGAAACTCACTAGAGGAAGGTGGAACTTTGGTTTTAATCTAAATTGCTGAATCGAGTATGGGTATGTGGGTATGTTATGTTGGTATGACAATCTTTTTTTGGGTGTTGGGTATGATTTGGGTAGAAGATAAAGTAATATATATAATATCATATACCAATGCATATGCTAAACAAAACCATCACAAATTTTAAAATTTGACACAATACTAATTTAAATTTAGTTTTCAATATCAAAAGGATCAAACTTGAATGTCATGATTGATAATTGTTGTTGTCTACTTCACACCTCAAAAATTAAAGATTGTGCAACAAAAGAAAGATCTAAGTTTTTTCGCTCTAGTTTTACATCCCATATTTTTGTTTTTGATTAAGCCAAAAACAGGTTTTGAAAGGACCCAAAACCCTTTACAGCAAGATTACAAAAGATAGACCATGAAAGCTCAACAAGACAAGACAGAACAAAGAAGCAACACAACGAACACTTAACATGTAAACAAAAGAAACCCCAGCCAGACACTATAAAGAAGCCAGCAACAAGACAAGTCAACTCCAACAAAAGGAACAACCCTACGCCAAATTCTTTAACATTTCTGCAACTTCAGCTTCCAACTGGTTCATATTCTAGGCCACCTTTTTAAGGTCAAGAATATTGTGGGGCAGATTATTAACCTTCTTCAAATTGGCCCTAGTTCTTTTGGTGGGGCCAGAGGAGTCCTCATTCCCCTTATCCTTATCTTGTTCCAAATTAACAAAGGCTCTATCCTAGTGCATATGCTCAAAGCTTGGACACAACCTTTTTCGAGAGGCAATCCGCCACAACATTCTTTTGCTCCTCAGTCCAGAGTTCTTTGACAGTAGCAACTTGAGAGTTCTCCTTCGCAACCCCATTGGACTGGAATTCCTCAAATTTAGAGGATAGAGATCTCTTTTTAAGATTTAGGCTCTTAATCTTATGGAAAGCCCATTTGATAAGCCTAAAAAATACACAGACCCATATATAGCAGTCTCCAAGACACCAAAAGCCATCTCCTTCTTGGGTTGAAAATCCTCAACACTCCGATCAATAGAAGATTGAGAGTCCTCCTCCTTGTCTTTAGAAGAGAGAGAATGGGCATCCTCAGAATACAGAGGGGAGATAGGATGTAATGTCCCCTTTTTGGGGTACATTATATTGAGCCGTGTCGTTAGCCTATTTACCTTGATTCGAAGGGCTGACCATGGCGTGACAGTGTTCTAGGGGATAATTGGCCTTGGTGGTTTCAGTTCCAAGCCAATCGGTGCAGTTTCTATGGGTTTCTAGGGAACTTACTATTTATAGTAAGTCAGCAGGGGTCAGAATTCTCGGCTTTTCAGTAGTGGACTTGGAGCGCCTCGTCGAGAGCTTTCCGGTGAGCTATCACACGACGGCATCCGAGCTTCTTTGGGCTCCCGTTTTAATGCCGGATGATTTCCTCACTTCTTTATTATTTTACTTTATAACTCAACGGTCATTTATTTAAAGTGACTTAAAGTGAGTTTATAAAGAGACGAAATGGGCATACGAAGAGTCACAGTGGGGAAACTGAAGTCACAACTGTAGCCATAAGAGGAGGTTTTGGAGACTCATTGAGGATGCTTCAGTATTATAGATTTTATTTCTCCTTGAGAATTCGAGAAGCTTCAGCTATCGAATCAGAAATCTGAGGACGGAAACCTTCAGCATTTCTTGGTGCATTGGACGGAAACCCGATTCATCTCGGTGCGGATTCACTTCAGAGTTCGCCATTGTTTCATCAGGTTCTTGATCAAGCCGATCTCACTATTATTTCTATATTTCAGTTTGGATATTGTATTGTTTGGTTATTGTATTGCCGTTGTATAATACAAAACCATATTTCTGAGGTTTTTCATGAGAATGAACTTGCTGGTTATTTGAATATATATATGCTGGTTATTGTTCTGGGTTCGACGATTATTTGCATGTTATTGTCTGTTTTAAATCTGCATGAGATTAATTGGGAAAAATCAGTAAATGGCCGGTTTGGGTCATTTCAGTGGTATCAGAGCTGGTTTTCCTGCCAGCTTGTGGAGTTTATTCCGAAACAATTTTCTAGAAAGGTTTATAAGAGTTTGTTATCAGAGAAAAATTTTACAGACTAAGGACTTAATTATTTGAAGAAAATAACCTGAGAGCTTATACTTTTGTGCGGGTGGTTTGTGGAGAGCACTATTAACGTTGATCATCCTAGTCTACCCATTTATCTGCTATTGTTGTTGCAAGATGAGGAACAGAGAGTCTCAGCATGGTCTTCAGACTTAGTGCTTACTTCTGTATTTTATTCAACAGAGAGGAAGAAACTCGTATTGATTCAGTTCGAATCATGGCTCCTATGGCCTGAGAGGTCTCACCGTAGTAATGAAGGGGAAGCTGTAGATTGGTTGCTTATAACGTCTAGACTTTGGTGCTTGTTACTGGGTCGATTCATCACTGTATTTCAAAACAGTGAATGTTTCAATCTCTGAACGTGCCTGTACTGCTGCTTACATTTCGTTTGGAAAGAAATCTAGTTGGAATAACCAAACATTTTGAGGGAATTTTGCTTGAGCGTATTATTCCTATGGGCCTGATCTTTATATGGGTTGTTTATTCCAAAAATTGGCCATTAGAGGAAGTGAATAAACGAAGATATCTGTGGAGACAGTTTATATTCCTTACACAGACCCATATGACAGTATTTGAACAACTGTCGAGTAACAAGGGGAGTGTAATATAAGTGATGAAAGCTGTCCCGTCTGAAGTCTGGAATGCAATTCTATCTTTAGCGTTAGAAAAATCTGAAGCGGTGTCGATAGTTACTGAAAATTAATAAATAAAAATTTCATTGCGGAACCCGCCTTTTGAGTTTGCTTGTAAAGAATGCGGCAAATAATTATTTAACATATATCGTGACTAAGCGTGTTTTTTTCTGAATCAGCGAGCCAAAAAATTTATTTGGTGGGCCCGTTTTCTTTCCTGAAGACTATAATTGCGGTTAATTATTTTATGTGTTTCCTTTTGGTGACATCTCATAGATTTTCTGCTGAAACATATGTGGCTTTGTAACTGTTGGGCACGTCATTCTTTTGAGAAGCCAACAGCAGTCCCATTAACGTCGAGCCAGTCTCGTTGAGGGGTGACCACAGTAGCAGTCGGGGCCAATAAGGGAAAGTGGCACGGCTTTGGCGTAGGTCTGGAAGTTCGTTCTTAAGGAAAATGCGACTGGTGTTGATCAGCGTTAGCAGACACTTGGGAAGTCGACGGTTTCTTAAACCCGACTAGAATGATGAGTGGGATAGGCACTGCGGTATGAATAGCCAGCACGCAGCGCGTAGCAATGTTTGGGTGTTGTGAATGCCTAGCAGGAGGTAGCACGGGTTGTGTTTAGTAACACTTGCAGTTGACGGCTGGGAAGCACCACGCACAGGCTTAAGGAAAGACCGGTTCAACATCAACACGTACATCTGCCAGCAGAGATAAGTTGGCCAATCATATGCTCCTCTCTTCTATACTAATCCAGAGGTAGCTGATTTGCCCCAGCAAGTCCATCAGTGCCATATTATCAGTGGCATAGTTCTTGATATTATTGCTACTCCCTTCATATACTAAAAAGTTAAACAAAGAGGAGGCATCCAGGGAAGTCTGAGTTTAATTTCTACCTGCCTGGGTGCGACTGGTGGAACCAAGAAACCGTAGATGACAAATTTATAACCTTTCCCAACAGCTAAGTTGTTGGTTGGGTCATAGCCAAGGCCTATTATAAATCCGTGAGGAAATATATGCATGGCAGTCACAACGAAGTGAAGTATTGTCATCAGAAGATTTTGACAATTGTTGCGGTAATTCTGGAAAACGTCTACAGACCCTGTACGGGAATTGGAAGGCAGAGTTATACTGCAATAGTTTCAGGCGTTTGGGTGTTGAGAAGGCATGCCAAAGATCATCTGGTAGTTTGGAAGCAGGTTTGGTGTCTTAGAATCATTTTGATACTTTGCCCTTGAATTTCCGAGTGCTCAGAATTCTGGTACAGAACTTTGAAGTCTATTTTTCAGTCATTGGAGGGTGTTAAAATGCAAATTGTTGACATAATGCTTGAATGATTAAAAGTATAGTGCCAGAAATCTAAGTGCAAACAGTTGTATGAATTAGTCAGTTAATGATTGAGATGAATGATAATGCATTTAGATAAACACCAAACATCAAGTTATGATAAACGTGCAAAAGTTTGAAACCACTCTTGCAACAGTGCAGAGACCCACGGAAAGATTGGTGCAGAAAAGTAGTGCACAAGCGGGGAATATTATAGGAAACTGAAACTCAGAAAATCTGATTGTTATTGAGTTGATATAATACTGCTCTCTATTAGATTTGTGT
>MU226845.1:568788-585964 GCA_018584345.1 Thuja plicata
TGACTCGCATGACATGCGAGTCATGACCCATGACTCGTCGAGTCATGACCCATGACTCGTCGAGTCATGAAAACGGGTCATGAAAACCCGCCAGCAATGACTCGACCCGCGAGTCATCACTACTCGCTTGACTCGCAGCGAGTCATGGAACACTGGACATAACACAACAAAAAAAAAATACAATCGATATTTAATCTTCATATTCATCTTCATTAGAAGTATCAAGGTCAACATTTGGTTCAACATCATTTGAACCACAATCCATTAGATTGCTACTCCCACCAGCTGGGTTGGTGTCAAACAAGCTACAAGGTGGCACACAAATTGATTGGGTCAACTGTAGCATCCAAATTAGCACACTCAGGGGTTAGATTCCAATTCTTTGTCGTATCGTTATTGTATTCAGGTTTCTTATGCGACAATAGATGAGGGTTGAAATGTATGTAGAGGAAATTCTCTGCTATTTTTTTACCCAAACGGTTGTGCTTGACCAAGTGAATGAAGGAGTATGTACTCCAATTCCTGTCATTTGAAGAAATTGCAACTTGTTGAATTTGCATACAATGTTTAGCATTAAATTTTATAATTCAAGTATTGGAACTTAAAACATAAATTATGAAAATTAAATTTGTTAATATATAGTATGATAACATTAAATGAAAAATTATAGAAATAAAACAATACATTCCTGGAAGAGAATTTTAATTGCAAGAGGCTGCGAGAAAATGGAGCCTTGACCATATGCATACCACCACTCATCAATATTCATCCTATATTTGTCATGAAGAGTGGAAATATCATGATTTTATAAATATATGAATTGGCCAAACTCACTCAAGTTAGTACATCAAATTCTGTCATCTGTATATATCTTTCTAAATATAGCCTTATAGCCAGTAGCAATCTTCTCATCTCTCTATGGTACTAACCCCCTCAGCAATGCAAGTACCTTCTTTGCTATAATACTTTGGTGACAAAGCAATGATCAATAATATTTTTTTGCACAATTTGAAAAATGTTTCCGTTGTGTCATGTTCATTGCCTCTATTATTGTTATTATTCTCGCCACCATGGAGTGCATATCATCATAAATTTCACCCAAACATGGGCTATCAAAATCAGCATACCTAGTCATGCTCATGATGGGCTCAAAGAAATTTAAAACATATTCCACATCGGCCTGCCACTCATCATCAAAGATCCACGCTTTTACTTTTTGTGCTTAATTGCATCCAGTCCACAAGTTGTTGATGATCATAGAATGAAAGGGCTCTTGCAACATATCTACCATAAAAAAAGGAAAATTTTAAATTTTTTTTTTTTTTCCTTAAACAACTCCAACTTGGAGAAGGTCTTGAATATGGCTTGTGACATATTTTGATTAGTCACAAACATTTGAATCTCTTCGACCTCCTTGTAGCTTGTTTGACCCATTCAATTTGTGTGCCAATCTTTTGCAAAATTAAATTGAGTGGATTGCACACTGTGTCCAAAAAATGGGACTATATGTAGCCTCCACTATAGACCCAACTGCCCTACAATTTTTATCATTGTCTGTTACGACTTGGACAACATTTTTTAGGCCCCACCATCTCAATGGATTCTAGGAGAATATTGGCAGTGAAACCCACATTTTTTACTTGCGCCTCATAATCCCACTGCCTTCAAAAACATCGCCCCTTAAAGGGATATTGCTGTAACATTGATCTTTGATATTTTTTTGTAATCTTTTCATCCATCAGAAATGGTGGACACAGATGTTTCAGGCCACATATCTTTGATCACCCTCAATGATGTTCTCCTTTTGCCAATAAGGAGGTTCACAACTTTTCATACGAGGGAATAACATAATTAGGAGGTATTTTGCAAAGGGTATTCACCATCTCTCGCCAATAATGTTATATAACGATGTTGAAAGGAAGCCGATTGCTATAAATGTAACAAGCAATATCCTAATCTGCAACCTCTCTAATTTCAGTTTTGAAATCCCTGTTCAATGAGCTTCTTTTTTGTGTAGTTGAAACATTTTTTGGTCTAGAAGATGGTGGCATTGCCATGAAAGTATGGCGGCTAGTTGGTTGTGTCAAGCCGCTATTACTAGGTCTCTTCGAGCTTTTCTTGGCAAGAGGATGTTCATTACTCTTTGATATGTTGCTTCTCATGTGAGCATCCTCTTGTTCTTAAATATAAGTCATTATTAGCTCAGTGTCAACCCTTTGTCATCTGGTCCCCAACAAGCTTTTATTCTTTGTCTAGGGATGGTGCATAGGTTAGCTTTCACTCGATACAATGATTACACTGCCAAAGAAAATGCCCACTACCATATATTTTTTTAATCATAGTTGTATATTGCCAAAGATGTGATGATGCATAATTCTAAAAGGACTCTTCTCTTTGGCCTTGGACAATTGAAGTAGAACTTCCAGTTCCAACCATTTTGTATGAACCTCAAATGGAATCCATTTTTGGAAAAAAAAATCGGCTTTATAACCCCTTATTATGCATAAAAAACTCATTTATTTTTTCAGAACTCATCGAATTAAAAAAAATTGAAACTAGAAAAACTTTGATAAATCTTGAAAAAATAATGAAAACTGGAATAGGATGAAAATTTATCTATGTTACATAGAAACACGTTTCTTGTCCCTAGGGGTCTTGTTTCCATCCACAAAACGTTTCGGGGCAGTGGGACAAAAAGGAAATGTTCCCCAGCCATCCCCGATTTCAAAAAAACAAGAAACTATAGGAAACGTCTCCTGACATTTGGGGACGATCCATCCTTGAAACGCCTAGGGGACGCCTGAAATGTCCCGATCCGTCTTCGAAACAAAAAAGCGTCCCTGGAATATTCAAATGAGTTTTGGCATTAAAAATTAAATAAAACACATTTTTTAAATTTTGGTTTGCCGAATTGACAATGTGGGGGCCCACAAGGTTTGCATTTGTGCCCGCCGACGATAAAATGTGATTAAATGTCCGACAATAAAATTTGGGATTAAATATTCAGCAATGAAATTCGTAATTAAATGTTTAAAATTTTTATATATTAAATCATAAATATTAAAATATTTTGAAATTATAAGTCTATTATTTATTTTAGGCTTTTTAATATTCATCATATTAAACATATGATAAAAAATTTATATAAATAAATATATATTATAATTATAAATTTAATTTGATAGCTTTTAAATATTTAATTATTGGAATAAAAAACAATTCAAGTAATATTGTTTATATATATATATATTGTTTAAATTGATCCTGAAGATGTCAGACAGATTGATGAGGAGGAGGTGCAATCAAGAGTAGTTGGGCAATCATTGGATGATCCACTTCTGCCAGAGGGAGATAGCGACTTAGATGATGACGAGCCTTTGGATATTTGATAGCTAGAATGAGGTTTAGTTTCATTGGTTGTGCCTGCAGCCTGTTATATTTTGATGTTTGAGACTTTTGGATACATCTTTGAGACATTTTGATTTGGATATTTATATTGATAGACCATGGTTTTGATGTTTGAGACGATTGTTATTATGTTGTTATACTGATTTATATTGCTGCTATTATCATTTATGTTGTTATACTACTGTTGTAACTCATGAATTAGTGATTTTATTTGCATATTGTCTTGTGAATAATCAATTATTGACACACACGCGCGCGCGCACACACACACACACACATATATTTTAAAAATTTGTATACTGTCGTCCCCGTCCCCGAAACACCGTGGAGCATTGAAATTTATTCATTTTTGATGGCTAAATCTTTACTCTCCAACAATTCTTAAGACTTTGGTCTGTGTCTTACTCCTCCATAGCCTTCACCTTTGAAAGAAAATGTAGCAACTTTCAAAACCCAATAATGGCAGCTTGGAGAAAAAAATGACATGAATGTTGTTTTGTGCTGATTAAATGAGTTGCAATGATCAAGTAAGAGAAAGTCAGGGTGAAAATATGCTTTGAGCTGTATTTTTAAATATTAAATGGCTTTTTTGGTTTTGTTTTAGCGTTTTTGGGCCCCTCCATCGGTGAGTACCTCTCGGGTTTGCAAGGGGCAGCACGTAGGCTAACTCGGCCCTGCACCAAGATCAAAACCGGATCATATAGTATCTACAACTAAGTTCATGGAGCCGAACCCTGTTTTATAGTGACTATTTATATTCCTTTTTTTTTCTCTAGTCTTCATAAGTGAGTAGATTTCATTACCAATGCCTTGAAGATGCAATTATTTAAAAAATGTAAGGTAAAATATTAATTGGACACATTTTTTTTTGATAACTTATAGGCTTTAGTCGAATAATTTTAATTAATTGGACACATTTTGATATATAAAGATGAATTTATATTTTTACGAAAGATTTTATATTGTATAAAATATACTCATGGCACTCTAAATGATCTTTCATTAGTCCAAACAATGTGAAATGTAAACCATTTTGGATTTAAATTTTATGTTAGTGTATCTCATCTTTACAAATCAAAATGTTCCTATAACAATAATATTGAAATTTGGAAGGCATTCAACTTATTAAGTTTAACCTACTTCACTATTGATTTATTTGTTGTAAACTCATATGGACAAAAACGTATTAAACACCCAAGATGAGGTTTTTTTTTGTGTAATTATCCTATAATTTATTACTATACTTGCCCTCTTATTAATGATTAACAAACACTAGAACATAGGATGATTAAGGTAAGACACATTTAGATGCTATTTATATCAATTCTCATGAAACCCATCCCAAATACACATTATGTGGAGATAATTCAAAACATGCCCCCATCACTGAATAAGTAGAGGTATATACTCTACATTCTCACTTTACCGAGCTGCTTACCAATAAATTGCTCCACTTTTTTGGCAAACCTTGCCGGAAAAACTAAAAGGATGTGGAAGATTCTTATAATACTTGCTTATTGAAAGTGGACACTAGACAACCTGTAGAAGAGGAAGCTCAAACCACTTGATAACCTACTCTCCACTGATAGCAACCTTTTTGCGCACTTCGACCTCAAAGTCCACTATTTCAAATGGTAGTGCACTTTTGTGTGTGTAATTGGTGCAAACTAAACGTAAAAATGTTTAGACTACATAAGGTGAAAACACTGGTTGTCAAGACTCAGTAGTCAACGACAATGGCTCTTTGTCAACGATGTACATGCGGGTCATGGAGGACAACGTGACACACTAACATCCTGTATGAACATAGCTCTAAGAGTTGTACCAGAAAGTGTAGATGATTCAGGATTTTGTTTTGTAGACTAAGTCTATTAAAAAGATAGAGATATAAAGGTACCATGACATAAAAGAAATGATCAAAATGACGAGAAGAGAAAGATGTACATATAGAGGCTCTAGATATGAAGCCTCCAACATGTTTGAGTTCGCCTTCGCTATACCTATACACATTCGATTGAGAACAAAACGTTGGGGTGACTGAGATAAGAGGTTTGCCATGGTCAAACCCCCGTTTCGGTGTTCCCACCTTGACGAACAACTAAATAGATAGATATTGATTGGAATAGATAGAATAGGAAAAGGAAATAAATGACAATATAGTGAAATTAATGCTACGACAATGTAAAATGATACAACCCAGGAAGAGGACACTTCCCTACAATATTGGAAACGAATGGCTTGCTGGAATGAGGAAGAGTACGGGTCTCCCAAGTTGATAGAACTTCATTGTGAGCAATAATGGTGATGGGATGAACTAGAAAATGGGGAGTGTTGTGAAAGGAATGAAAGTGTAAATTTGAGAGGATGAATTGTAATGTTCGACTCGTAGAAATGAATTCAAACTTGCGAGATATGGAAGGTTGTGCATTGTTTCGACATCGTTGGAAGCCCACAAGGGTGTTATATTGCTCCAAGAATCAAATTGTGTAATGCTTCAATGACCAACTATGTCATAGAGAATTGCGGGATGAATGCACGATGTGCAGACATCTTTGCTGTGCACACGCATCCATCAATGATCTGGGATGAACGGTTGGAAAAGTGAGGTGCCAAATGACAAGGTTGTTTGGCGGATGGTAAAGAAGCAACATTGTTGTTGATTCGCCTAAAGCAGAGGCCTATGCGGCATGAGATTGGATGGGGTGCAATTTATGACGTTACATTTTGCCCCCTTTCTAGTGAGCATATCTTAAAGAGATGCAAGCTATAGTAGAGATAAGGTTAAGAGATATACCCTAGACATGATGGGGAAGTAGAGTCTTCTATTTGTGCGTAGTTGCTCCCAGGGAATAGAACATAATCAAGCCTTTGTGAGATAATGCTAAGCTCCATTATCACAACATGTTAGCTGCAGACAAACATGTGAGATGAAAAAGAGAAAGATGAGATACAAAGATGATCATCGACATAAGACATAGATCATAGACATTCAACCACAATCAAAAGATTGTACTAATTTGTACAGGTGACAAGTTGTCTTATGCGAGTGCCATATAATCATGATATCAATGTGTGACAAGTTGTGTTGTCCTGTAAGAGATAATAGATCATTGACAAGGTGTGGTGGTTTGGTCTCCATGATAGTGACATAGATAGTGGTTTGGGCCCCATGCTAGGCAACATAGATATGAACGATCTTAAGTTAAAATTTAGATATAGTTTTTTTAATAAATTAGAGATCATAAGATAGAGAGATAGGAAGCAACCCCTTAGAAAGATTTGTGTTGCACAAACGGGAACACAAGTCATTCAAAGGAGAAAAGGACATATTGTCATGAAAACATAACGTTATGTATCCACGGAATGCTACCTCGTCGTAGATAGCATACAACATCCACAACACTAGACAAGAGACAGGGGGATCCGATTATTCGGGGTCAAGATAATTTATACCAATGACAATCAAGACACATATTAGGTGTGTATGAATTACTCACCATATCCCCAAAGTGTTTGGACCATATGAAGATGAGCACATGAAAACAAAGATAAAATTAAAATCCAAGTCAACATGGAAGAGTGCTTAATGTCCCCAACAGTTTGCATCGTCTCCGAATGTTGAAAATCAATGAATGACAGAGAGAAATAAATGAGACAAATAGAAGTGTACGAAAATTATTATTGCCTATTTCCATGTAATTATAGGGTAACCTTGGTCCTTTAGGGTAGCTCAAACATATAAATACAAGCACTGGGTATTAGAAGAAAACAAAGACGCAATCTAATCTAAAGATACGAAGAGGCACGACATAACAATCATCCACTAATAGATCATTGTCCTCCCAATCTTGATTAGACAAGGAGAGAGGATGATCCTGAAAAGGCATGACCGCCAAAGCAATGCTAGGTGCATCACCTACAATGAGGGCTAAGGATAAGGTTGCCTCAAGATTCTCATCCAATAGCTCGTGTTGGGCAAGAGTCAACAATCTTGTAAAGATAGTCGAAAATGCAGGGATGTCTCCTAGAAGCTCGAACATACTCTCCATAGAGGAGCATGAGCAAATCAACCAAGGGCTCATTGATGGGAGGTGTATTGTTGACCTCGAGAAAAGGGTTGGTAACGAGCTCTGGAGGTGGAACCACGTTAACCAAAAGGACTGATGTAGACAAAGAGGCTGTCGGAGCTAACTTCCTATGACAAACTCAAGGAAGGGCCTTGCTCAAACATACACTTATGTGGTGAAGTTGTGACCTTCAAATTAATAGTGGCAGGTCGGAGGACCTTAGGAAAACTGCGATGAAGTAGCAGAGAGTAGACAACACGAGCACATGGGGCCACAATAGACATCATTTGTGTCTGCAACATGTCTATGGGCTGCAAAAAAGGAGGGATGATTAGGAGAGAGGTGATAAGCAAAGGCTTAAGGGAGGGAGTAATAAACACCTGCACCCTCTTAGGCTGATGCCCATTGGCATGTCCCATGGAAGCTGGGAGCAAGATAGATGTCAAAGCAAAAACATGTGTAGTCCTGACAGGATTAGGAATGGGAACAAAGGGAACTAGAAATAAATTGGAAACAGAAGACCCGACCCCCAGCCTTCAAAGTGGCCTTGTGCGCCATAGTCATTGCTTGTCAATGACGCTTACGCACACATGTAAGTTGGTTTTGATGCTAATGAGCGTCAAAAGCATCAAACTGAGAATAATCTTCAATATTTTGTGTCACAAGTGGAGCCAGTTTTGGTGTAACTGGTAGAAGACAAGGCCCAACAAATGAGGTAGGAGGTGCTACAAGAGCAGGAGTTGTAGTCTCAACCACGAGTGCCTTTGCTTGTTTTGCTCTTGGAGCAATTAGAGGAATCATAGGGACCCTTGGAGGCTGGGAGATAGGTGCTATTGGGGATGGGCAAGCATGAGGAGACCGCTTCCCGTATCCATACATAATAGGGTGAGGGATATCTAGAAGAATAGGAAGCTCAAAGACATGGGGCTTCGTCTTCCACAACATAGGCACCTTTCCCTTGTGTCAGGCATAGTAGAGGGAACAAGAGGCACTAGTGGACCCTGCATGCTCTTGGCAAGACGAGGACGATTGGCCTCAGTAACAGAGTTAACCTTGGCAGAGGACGAAGCATGTTGTGATGCAAGAACAGATTAGGGAGGAACAATAGATGCAGGATGAGCTAAATAAGCAACAGGTTGGACTAACGTCGATGCTAGCTATCTGGTGTTGTGTTTGAAATAATCTTTGTGTTATAGGTCTCCTCGGGGTAGCATGGGTCCATCTAGAGCTTGCCAAAAATGATCAAGGGAGAAGCCCCCACGCAACACTAGTGGCTTGTATTTGGTGTCTTGGATAGTA
This sequence comes from Thuja plicata, assembly GCA_018584345.1. Lineage (NCBI taxonomy): Eukaryota > Viridiplantae > Streptophyta > Pinopsida > Cupressales > Cupressaceae > Thuja > Thuja plicata. The sequence continues at coordinate 577,563 of MU226845.1, forward strand.
TGCATGGTGCCCTCACTAGGAAACCTCAAGCATTTGTGCACCATTGAAGGGACTTCATCCATAGAGACCAACCAAGGGATACCTTGCTTCACTTGGAACAAGTTAGACTCAGGGATGACATCAAACATAGAAGAGACTACTTTGGGTGCTACATGGATTGACGAGGTAGTTGATCCCATAGGAGGAATGGAAAGGTCATCATGCATGTCAATAGTAGCCATGCACTCATTGTACCTCACCCTCAATAGTAGCGATGCACTCATTGTACCTCACCCTGTGCAATCCATTGATGAAGAGGGCCTCCTCTGTGACTACATTGACCCTATAAGAAGATCAACCATAACACTCGTAATATTGTTACCGTTGATCTTCACGGGGATTTAGAGAGGAGAGAGCTTTGATAGAAAGACGAGTCATTAGATGAGAATGTGATATTTGGGATCCTCACCTTTTAGCTTGGGGTAGAGATAGGAGTAGTGACCTTATTTACATATGCACTACAAAAGGTGAAAATATTGGTTGCCAAATCTCATTTGTGAACTACAATAGCTTCCTGTCAAAGATGTATGCGCGGCTCAAGGACGACATCGCAACGCGAAACATCCTCTATGTATAGAGCTCTAAGAGCTGTATTGTAAAACGCCAAACTTCCAGGGTTTTGTTTTGTAGGTTGAGTCTATTAAAGCGATGAAGATATAAAGGTGCAAGACAAAAAAATTGATCAAAGTGATAAGAGAAGCGAAAAATTTACTGAGGGTCCATATATAAAGCCTCTAGCATGTTCGAGTTTTCGTTTGCTATACCTGCACACATATGATCGAGGATGGAGTGTTGGGGCAGTTTCGGAAAGAGGTTTGCTATGATCAAACCCCCATTTTGGTGTTCCCTATGTGGAGAATCGAATAGATGGATATTTATGGAATAGATAAAATGATACAGAAATGAAATAACTATGACGATATAATGAAACATATGCTACAACAATGCAAAATGATACCTAGGAAGAAGACACTTCCCTACAACACTAGAAACAAAGAGCTTGATAGAGTGAGGAAGCATATGAGCCTCCCAAGTTGACAAAGCTTCAGTGTTAGCAACAATGTCAACAAGATGAACAAGTAAGTGGAGAGAGTTGTGAAATGAAGGTGTTAACTTGAGAAAATGAATTTAATGTTAGAACTGTGGAAATGAATTCAAATTTGGGAGATATTAAAGGTTGGATGGTGTTTCAACATCACTGGAAGCTAATAGGGGTGTTAAATGGCCAGGAATTAGACAATGTATTGCTCCAACAGCCAACTCAGTTACAAAGATTTTCGAGACGAATGCATTGTGTGCGGATGTCTCCACGGCACACATGCGTCCATGAATGGACTGGGTTGAATGGTTGGAAAAGCGAGGTGGGGGATGACAAGGCAGGTTGGCGGAAGATGAAGATGCAACATTATTGTCGATTCAACTAAACGAGAGACCTATGTGACGTGAGATTGCACGGGGTGCAATTTACAACGTTACACAACAAATGTGAATTTTCTTCCATTTTGGAGATCTTTTCAGTTTGGGTTGATAGATTAACCTAAACAATTGCCACATTATCCCGATGGACCAACAAGTTACTCAACTTTGCAGAGATTCAAATGCTAGAATGAGTCCTGCAAGCAATCTTTATATATATTATTAACCCTCCTATCACTTTTTTTTTATATTAAGCTTTTTTAAGCTCCCATTTCGGGAATCGAACACAAGATCATAGTATTACAAGGAGAAGCAGCAACCGCTGCACTGTAGGCCAATGCCTACCGTCCTATTACTTTCCAAAAAAGTATAACTGTAAATGATCTTGGCGCAAAGGTATTTGAGCAGTAGAAGACAATTAATCACCCGCTTCCCGCTTTGGTAAAAAATTACAAGAAAATATAGAATAATTTAATATGAAGAATACCAGCTTTATTAACCAAAGCACTGGCTACAAAATAACATAGAGATTAGATCAAAATCCAGAGTCACCAAAGGTTCATATAAACAAGTAGAAATTCTGAAAGTGCTCTGAGAAATGGTGATAAAAAGAGCTCTTGCATTGGAAAGAAAAAGTGAGCTGGTACATATGGAACTCAATAAATATAATATTATAGGAGGATGGTTAGCTAGGCAATTCACCCTTCACATAGCTGATGAAAAATATTTTACAGCAGATATTGCACACGAGGTATAAATACAAATTATAAGGCACAAATGTGTACTATGCATTAAGTACAATTGAGGAAGATAGAATATCTCTGGGCTAATCCACAATCTAGTGGATCGGGCATGTCCTCACCAACCATTTAGTAAGGTGTTTGAAACAATAAGCTGCCCAGTATATCATTCACTTTATTGAAGAAAGCAAAATGGTGAATCAATATGATTTAAAATTTTGAAATGACATTGTATGGTACGATCATCAATTACTGCAAGAATGTAGCCAATTTCTTTTATAAAAATAAGCAAATTCAAAAGCTAAAATCCTATTCTTACATTGGATCTTTCAAATGGGTAACAGTACACAGTACAGTGCGAAGTAATATAAGCTTTGGAGAAGCTTATCTAGGCCCAAGTCGATGGAGGACCTACCCACAAGAGGAGGAAACTGTAATCGTTTGCAAACTCTGCGAGTACTCTCCAAGTTGCTGAGTACTGTCTATTATTTTGGCTCTGCGAGTTTTTACAAGTTTAACTTGTGAGTTTTTATAGGCACCAAAAAACTTTGGTAAAAAGGGCTACGTGGGTAAAATGCTGGTCAAAACACGATTTTCAGACATTTGTTTTGCTATAATACTGTGCATCTTCTCTATTGAGATGTCAGTTTTTAATTCAATACATTTTGTAATTCAATTTTGTAAAAAAAATACTTATCAAAGAAATTTTATGTTTTAGTACTTTCTGAGCCACGTTTTTACTGACACAAGAAAAACATTAGTAAATAGGTCTATGTGGGTAAAATGCTGGTCAAAATGCGATTTTCACACATTTGTTTTTCTAAAAAACTGTACAGTTTCTGAATTGAGATATCATTTTTTAATTTATTTCATTTTGTAATTGAATTTTGTAAAAAAATATGTTTCTAAAGAAATTTTATGTTTTCGTAGTTTCTACGTTAATGACTCAATTTTTTTTGGTTTAACACTTTGAGTTTGAATCTGCAAACTATGCTATAGAGAACTTACTTCCATTGTTTTATAAATCTTTAAAATTGCTATTTATTATGATTAATCTGTTGTGCTTAACCCGGATGCTGATTTTTTGCTTAAAAATTCTGGTTTTTGCAATTATCTGTCAAATCGATGTTTGATGTTTTCTTGACCAAAAAATCTCAATCCCCACAACATTTTTGATTTTTTTGCTAGTAAATCATGATTTTTTGTTTAGGGTTTAGGGTTTGTCTTTTTTTTTTAACATTTAGAAAAGTATTTTTTCCCTACTTTTCATTAATTCCTATGCAAAACCTAGCTGATTTTTTTGTTGATTCAAATGCAAATAATTGATGTTTTTTATCTTTTTTGAAATTATTCATGAAAAAGATTTTGGTATGTTTACTTCCTTATTGCACATTTTCCAAAGAAGTATGAGAAATAATTACATGTACAGGAATACTCAGAGAAAGTTCCAATTAATAGAATGAGGTCATGTCTATCTTCACAGATGGACAAAGGTTGATATAGTATTTGAGATAACCAAGAGGACAAACATATTGACTCTAGGTTTTGTAGCTATAGCATTTGGCTACAGAAATGTTATATGTAAGAGAACATGTCAAAATATAACTCACATAGTATGGTAGCAGAACAGCATGATGGCTTCATCCTAGAGAAATGTAACTTTTTCAATGACTACAAATGCCATCATTTCACAATAGAGGACTATTTAAATAGGAACCCTTGCCTTTAAAGTACCAGAAGTCATGGCAATTCAGATGCAGCATGGGTTGGATGAGTGAACAGGAGCTACAAAGTCCTAGCAGTCATTAATTACTTCTGGGACATTGATACACAAATAAATACCATGCTCTTATATGAGGCTACTGTTTGTGGTGATTGATGACCTTACAAATGTATATGTAAAAGGGACCTTCCATATGATCATATACACTATCAACAACTGATTGACAGTTTGATTTCATTTCTCAAACATATGCTGCACAAATTTGAGGAGCTTATGGTAAATATGGAAAGATGCAAAAACTTAGACAAACAGACCTGCTAACCAAAATCATATTAGAACATAATCCTAGTATTCGTCTAACCATATATCTAGATGAGTTAAATTTGGCCCTTATTATGTTAGCATTGCTCTAGCTATATAATCCATTGTTATAAATGTTAATTGAATGGTTAAAATAAAACTCAAAGGCAAATAATATGTACTAGCTAGTATTCTCCTAATTGTCCTCTTAGCATTTTTCATTGCCTCCAAAATTTTAAAGAAATCTTAGGGTAATCCCTAGTGAATGTCTTGTATTGTATTCCGACCTTTATTGTAACATCTCGAATCCCATGTGTCCCTTTTTGCCATGTACGTTTTTTTAAACCTTACTCCCAAACTCCACATTATCCAATCACTTATCTGGTCTACCATACCATATCTTTCATCGACACTTCATTAAATCATTATTCTCCATGGTTTGTTTCACTCTCTCATGATCTGTTCACTCCCTGTCCCACAATTTACTTCCCATCATATGACTCCTATGATGCATATGTATATTCGCAGTCATAACCCCCACAACCTGGCTGTTTTAAAGGCTTTTTAAAAGCTTGACGATAGTGTGCATTGAATCCACACCAACTCATTGTCAAGATTTCAGGTGAAAACATGGAGAGGGTGTAGGTTTGTATCAACATAGAACAAGTAAAGGTAGGAAATCATTTTTATTAATGCTCATAAAATTAATTTTGTAATATTTACAGTGTAACAAGGGCCCTGAGGGACCGGGGGGATGAGGGGATTCCAGGATGGGTTCCTAGGATTGGGGGACAAGGGGGTCCAATTTGGGGATGACGGTGGGATGACGAGGGGGCGGTGCTGTATATACTATACATATAGGACTTGAAATGCTAGTTATGAAAAGATGTATAACATAATAAGAAGTAAAATAGCAAACTTGCAAATGCCAAATACTAAATAATTGAATATTGAACAATGAACAATGGAACATTGCATATCAAATTACAAATTAGAAATTTGAATACTAAATAAAATTGTCAAAACGGTGAATAGAAGATTTCTATTATATGAAAAATATCACAAAGATGATTACAATGAGTAGCACGATATCAATACAAGTACAACATGTCAAAATGTAGTGAAGGGAGGCTTCTAATCATCCCTCAAGGCAAACTCATCATTACCGGAACTGCTTGCTGTCAAGATTCGTCAAACGAACAACAATCAGCCCTTTATCTGAAGCTCCTCTTGGGTTCTCCTTGTACACGCGTCTCTTGCGGTGAATGATATGCAAGGCACTATGTATGACGACTAGCTTCTCTGCTCTCCTAGAGGTAAATTTGTTTTTCTTAAGAGAGTGGATGAAGCTATAAGTAGACCAGCTCCTCTCTGTAGTTGAAGAATTAGAAACTTGAGATATCAAACGAATGGCTAGTGTGGTAATCTTTGCTTTCTGTATGCCATGACAGTTCCACCACAACATTAGGTCCTCTTGTGCCATAGTTCATATATCCATGTTCGTCGCATTTGAAAAACCCTTAAGAGGCAAATTTTGTCCACTCAGTGCAAATCTGGCCAATAGAATGATCATCATAGATCCTATTAATGACCCTGAAGAATCTTCCATTCATCTCATCATCCTGAACCAGTGTAACTCTACCTAGCCTATGCATGTATCACTTCGGATTCAATGCATAAGCAACCATTTGGAAGGGAGTGTTTAGGCTGTCCCACCCGTGTTGAATGGTTGGCCGAATGTGCTCATTGTAGAATACTAAAGTGGGGTTCTTCTCTCTCATAACAACCCTCATCTGGTCAAGAATAGAATCAATGCATTCATACACTTGTGCAAGGGTAGGTGCATCCCCATCGCCATATTTGATCACTTGGAAAACTGGAATAATGACAGAGACAATGTATTTTGCATCACTCCAAAATTGACCACTCTTCACTATCTCCTTCACCCTCTTCCCCTTCTTTGTCTTGGCCTCAGCCCACCGATTCTACTCATTCGTCATAACCATGAGTTGCAGTGCCTCTTATAACTCAAACATTCTCTCCAAGCTGTAATAGGATGCATATCTGGTCTCAACTGGTTTCAAGAACTCCTTCACGAAGGACCTAAAGAGTGCATGTGAAATGTGGTGGTTGAAAATAAACATCTGCACATCTCTCGCATTGTTGACCACTCCTCAAATCCAGTCAATCTTCCCCATGTCCTTAAGTGCATTGTTCATGGTATGCACAAAACATGTAGTCCATTGAATATGTGTGTAGGCTGCCTCAATAAGCTTCCCTGCAACTTTGTACACATGTGCTGCATCTGTCACTACTTGGACCACATGTTGTGGCCCAATCTCCTCAATAGCCTCCCTAAGGACCTCAAACTGAAAATCAACATCTTTGCGATGCTCTGAACAATTAATTGCCTTGAGAAAGTATGGGCCCTCTGAACATCTAATCACGATGTTGATGAGTGGACTATGCCTAATGTTCGTCCACCCATCTATAACTATGTTGCATCCAGACTGTATTCAATATTCCTTCTGCTTCATCAAAACATTGATCTTGGTATAGTTGTTATCCAAGATCATGGTCCTCAATTTGTGCTCACCTAGTGGCATATATGATTGTCCCCCTTTCGCCACCATTGACATCATCTCCTTATAATAAGGAGATCGAGCTACATGCAATGTGATGCCATTGACAAAGTAGAACTTGCTGATGAAATCATCCATCTGATCCTGCAGCTGCACATTGAACATATCAGGTATGGGGTTACTTCTTGCCTTGCATTTTCCCTTGTTGCCCTTCCCTGTTGTACTCTGACTGGATGAAGGTGGCTGACCTTGACATCGTTCTTGCTCTCTGATGCAATGTATGAGTAGAAACATGTTGCTGCCCTTGAATTTGCTGAATTGTCTGAACTTGCTGCCTAGCAAACAAAGAAGTAGGCATTGTAATTGCACTATCTTCAGGAACACCCCAAAGCTTGTTGAACTCAATTCGGTACTGATTTTTAGGGTATTGCAAAAATTTACATGGATTCACATCATGTCCTTTCCAAAAGAGAAAGTGCGCATTAACTCTAGTGATGCTCCCAAACCATCCCATACCACAAATTTTGTATTTCCATTTTCTTGTGCCACCACTTGATGGGTTTGGGATTGTTGTTCTTGTTGCAAATTGTCTGAGAGGAGACTTGGGATCATAAGGACACCTACCAAACTCTGTCAAAAGCTGGGAGGGGCACTCTATAAAAGCTGGTCCACAAGCCATGGAACTAGTTTGGGCTTCCAGATCAGCCCCATGGTTACTCTCCTCAAGCTCAACCTCATTCTATTTGACTTGCATTCCCAGACTGAATTTCCATCTCATCTCCACTCATATCATGACGATGAGAGCTCATTGTGACATTGCATTTCAAAAAGTGAAAATAAATTCAGTAAGCAGCTAGTTTCAGCCTACTTTAAAAATAAAATAAACAAAAAATTAGTACTTTAAATTTTATTTTATTTATTGGTTTTAACAAATTTCAAAGTCAAACAAAATTTAAAATTTATGAATCGTGAGGGCAAAACAAAGAATCATTGCCTTGGTTTTATTTGTGCATTAAAAAACAAAAAAACGAATTTTTCATTGTTATTTTCACATTTGCAGCAGTTGGGTTTGAGTTTCTAGTTTTCCAGTTCAGGGGTGGGAGGATTTATACAAATATAACATTAATTATAACATTTAAGTATAAGTCTGATTTATTTAATTTCTTATACTTTAAGTTATATTTGTATAAATACTTTCAGGATGTTTGAGATAGGTTCCAGCTTCATAGGAGTTAAGATGCAGATTCTAGATTTTGAGGGTTTTCGAAAAATTCCAGACTTAGCCAAAATTCAGGATTCAACAAGCTTGAGTAGGGTTACCTCCCACAATCCATCATAGCTTTCTGAGGTCAAATTGAAGTTGGCAAAAGGATTCTCAAAGGGTTTTAACTCGTTTTATCACAAATCACTTGGTTTCGACCCCATCTCTATGACAAACTTAGCTTAGCTCTTGCCCAAATCCCAGACACACATGTCTTACCAATAGGCCAAAATCACTCAAACCTCATTTGCCGGACCTAGGGACTTGAAAACAACCACCAACAAAGACTACCTAAGAGCTAGTTATGAAGACTTTGACATTTGGCATTGATCAATGATCAA
>MU226845.1:586014-600428 GCA_018584345.1 Thuja plicata
CTCAAACCTCATTTGCCGGACCTAGGGACTTGAAAACAACCACCAACAAAGACTACCTAAGAGCTAGTTATGAAGACTTTGACATTTGGCATTGATCAATGATCAAGCATCATAGATTCATACTATGCTATGTTACCAAAATTTTCCCTGGCAACCCCAAAGTTTGGTCTGGTTCTTGCAAAAGTCTGGTCCTTATCAAATTCTTGCAAAGGTCTGTCGCAGACCTTCAAAGTCTGCCCAAATTCTGTTAGAGGAATTTGGCACGAATTTTGTTGTTTTTACGACAAATTTGCAAATCTGTGGCATGACCGGGGCTGAATTTGGCCAAAAATATAGATTATTTTGACTTTTTAAAAGTTTTTTTTGGTCTATTTTGGTCAATTCGACCCTCCAACCCTAAAATAGACCACTAAAAAGGCCAAAAAGGTAAAACATATGTCATTTGGACTAAAACATTAACATATATTGGTGGTGTATTTGCTATGTTGCTTTACTATTAGCATAGTGGTGTATGAACGCATATATATACGTATATACACATTTAAAAAAAAAACATATTTTTTGTATAGACGAATCCAAAAGGAATTTGAACCCACCCCCAAAAAAATTTGAACGAATTCCGAACCTGAATCTCGAACCCAATTCCGAACCCGAATCTGAACCGACAACTTAGATACTATGAAATGATTTAGTTTTACAATTATGTATATTTTTCTTTTTTTTGCATATATATATATATATATATATATATATACATGCACACACACACGAACACATACGAATCATGATGGGAAAAAAAATTCACGAATCACGAATCCATGAACCAGATTCTCGAACCTGAATCCATCCCCGAACTCGAACCGACAACTTAGAGTATTGGAGGCATATTTGAGTGGATTTAAGGAGGGGGTGGATTTGGTTTCACATTGGATGACATTGAGGAGTCAGATGAGGAGTCATTGTCAGTGCAAGGAGGAGCTACATCTAGGATGGAGAGCGAGTCAGACACATCATCAGAGATACCGAGCGAGGAGGCACAGTCACTCCCAGTGCAGGGTTCTACTACTAGGACTAGACCCTCTAGTTCCACTCTCGTATTTGTTAGTAGAGCTAGGAAGAGGAAGATGTAATTGTGATGATGTATTTACTTCTAGTTTTGTAGAAACTATTTAGTACTATTTTTCTTCTAGCCATCAACATCCCGCATGAGAATGCGATTTTGTACCCACGTTGCATTTATATATATATCTAAACTCAACTAGTTTCATTTGTGTTCTCATTAATAAACTCATTGGATGCATCCTCTCATTGAATTTTGCAAAAACAATGCATTTCTAATTAAAATAAAGTTGTTTTTTAAGTTCCCAAGTTTTTTCAAAAACTGGCCGAGTTTTTCCCGATTTTTTTTCAGGCCTTGGTGAGTTTCTGCCGAGTGAGACTCTTGCAACCTTGATCATTACTATAGTTTAATAACATATATACATAATTATCTTAGTCATATAACATATCTAATTTATTTTTTGGGTTCAGTAATATTGGAGCTCAGATAAATGAACTTGATAGGTTGCTCGAAGTGATCCTCTACCTTAGGCTCAAGAGCCGATATACCATCACTCTTGGCCACATGTGGCTTTTTGCCATATCATATGAGGTGGTGTACTTAGTGAGGAATCCTATAGCTCTTCACCCTCATCATGCTACGCTTATTCACGGTCTTATGATTGAGACTCCCTTGACTCCATCCCAACAATCACTCAATGTAGAGGTTGGAGGAGGAACTACAATAGGGTGCCCAAAGCGATCCACAACCCTAGGCCCAAGAATGGATATACCATCCCTCTTGGCGTCATGTGGCCTTTAGCCATCTCATATGTGGTGGTGTACCTAGTGGGGTATCCTATAGCTGTCCACCCTCCTTTGTATTCCCTTCCTCACCTTGCCATATTGATGGTTGCTATGTGGAAATCCATGTTATTATTTTCCAATATGTATGTCATGTGTCAAAATATATTATCCTATGTTAATATGTAAAAACTTGTGCATTATATTGCTGCATATATCAGGCATTCACATTTAAATATATACATCAATGCATACCATGGTAACAAGAATGTCACTGCTTGCTGATTTATAACAGTTTCAGATTCACTGTTATGAAATTGGTGACGTCCTTCGTTTTTCTGACTTGGTGCCTTCTCCATTGTGGCCTTCTCTTTATATATCTTAATCTGTTCATGAAGGTTGGTCTCTTTTGGAAATAGCTGTCTTTTTATAAGAGGTCGTGTGTCCTTGGACTGACCTTTAGTGATGCCTCTTCATAATTAAGAGATCGTGTCCTTGGACTGACCTTTAGTAATGCCTCTTCATAATTATTAGTTATCAACAAGGATTCCTTAATCACACCTCCTAATACTTGAATTAAATATCACTGCTCATTGCTTAATGCATTTTAAGACTTGTCTCTGCTTATCTCTGCTGTATTATTCTCCATATTTATTTGTGCTCTAGATCTGCTCAAGTTCGATTTATATTATGTTGTATTCATTGCTAATTTTACTCCCCACTTCATCTTCTATATATACCCAGTCATGCCTCTTCACCTTATAGAGTAGGGCTTCTAGAGGGAGGTCGGCCATATAAAAACAATAATAATTTTAAACATTGGGCGTGAAGACTAGATGAAGGTCAGCCCATTTCAAACATAATTTGGGCGCCAATAAAGGAAATTGGGTCAGAGCATTAAGACCAAATATTTTACTTGAATGTATAATAAATGTTTTCCTGTAAAGTTACCTTTGGCAGGTTGGCCCTCTTTAAATAAATTATTACTATTTTAATTTCTTCCAATCTAGTCAGCACTCTTCGCTCAACTGCTAATCCTCTTGAATTACATTGCATAGGTATACTGTTATTTAATGCTCCGATTAGTATTTATGAAAATTGTGATCTCTTTAAGCAGGACATGACAACTAAACTGAGTTTATTGTTTTCATAATTTAAAGAAAAATAGCTATCCATTATCTGTTATTAGGGTGGTTTTCTAATTTTTTGGGCTTCTTGTTTGTAATAAGCTGTGCAGAGAAATATCAAAGTTTTAACATTTTAAGTTGGAAAATTTTCTAGATGAATGGAGAAATTTTCTGGAACGTATTGGTCGAGATGAAAACACACTTGATTTTGAACTCAAGGAGAATCCAAATGATCTTTTGGAATTACGTTTATGGGCATCTTACCGAGGCCAGACTTTAGCAAGAACCGGTATATTATTATTTTGGTTGGACAATCAATGCGTCTAATTCTAAGCATTGGTAACAAATACCTCTAATTCTAAGCAGAATTACTAAATGCTTTTTGTTTGAGAAGCTAGCCTATATTGTGTGGCTTTTCTAATCAAACTAATCAATATGCAGTTAGAGGAATGATGTACTACAGAAAGGCTCTTATGCTACAGAGCTACACGGAAAATCCATTGCATGGTGGTAATATCTCTTTACGGCTATATTGTATTTTTCTAGGATTTAGTATGTGGTTTGCCATTAATGTTTTTCTAATCATTTAAATTTTCAGACATTGAGGATGGACTTTCTGGAGCCGACATGACAAATGCACAAGGATATGAGCTATCTCGTAAATCACGGGCTCAAGCAGATATAAAATTTACATATGTTGTAACTTGTCAAATTTATGGACAACAGAAACAAAAACATGCATCAGAAGCTGCTGATATTGCTTTATTAATGCAAAGGTAGAATCTCAGTTGATGTAAGCTCTTAGTTTTTGCTTTTATGTACCCTGGAATCATGTGTTTGAGGTATGTTTTAGCTTTTGTTCGTATGATCGATACTTTGCTTTTTAATATATTAAGCTCATAATGCATTTTGTTGTCCATCAGAAATGAGGCCCTTAGGGTAGCCTATATTGATATTGTTGAGACTCTTAAAGATGAGAAGACACACAAGGAGTTCTTTTCAAAACTTGTCAAAGCTGATGCTGATGGAAAAGATCAGGTATATTTGATTAATAGTTAGCATTTTGATGTCAGACAAAAAAATTCTTTTGGATTTTGAAATCATCTACATAGTTGTTATTTCTGTTAATAAATGTTTTTCGCAGAATAATTTAGGAAAGCATTTGAACGATGTTAATATGATACTAGTAATTGATATTGTTGAATGGAAATTTCGTAATACCATCTAAAAAGGTCAAATGGATGGCCAATTTACAGAAGAAAACAGTTTTGATATGAAAATATTCAGTCATTTTTAGGGCTTGTGAAAGCGTCTATATGCTGTTAACATTTGGGTAGAAAGTTGCAAATTCTTTTGGTGCTTTAATCCAGTATATGGTGGTCATAATTCTGCTGTTGTCACCTAAAGAGGCAATTATTGAGGGGCTTTTGGACATAACTAGAATATGCCATTATTCAAAATATAAGTTATGCCATTAAGTATACTGTAAATAAATTGCACAAGTGCTTTTCAGGGAACTGGCCAGTACATCACTTCCACTGACACATGTAGTGACCTCGTAACTGTACAAAAATTCCCTTAACTTGGTTGAGGCCATAATTTTTTTGGTGAAGATTTGAATCAGTAACCGTTATTTTTGAAAGTGCATAACTCCCAATAGGGATCTATATAGGCACAAAAAATGCTTCTTGGATTTGCTCCATTCATTGTTTTTTCTTCTGTTCAAAGACCCTGAATTGTTTTTCCTGGCAAAAAATAGCTTTTCAAAGTAATTAAAGTTACGTTGTCTTATTTGAGAGTAGAATTAAGTTAGCTTATTTTGCCAATATTTAATGAGTTGATTCAAATATCTTCCACTTTAGATGGCAAATGAAAACGTGAAATTATTTTGTGTAAAAATACAACATGACTTCTTTGCTTAATTGTGTCTTTAATATCTCCGTTGATGAGCACTATGGGGACATCACTGAGCAGATCCTCTGATTTTTTTGAAGAAGCTCACTCCGAGACTACTAATCTCTTTTTCCGAGGAAGTTTCTACCCCATCATTTAAGTAGAGCTTGGTGATGCTGTTTTTTCTTATGTATCTTAGAGTAGATTGATAGAAAAATCTTGTATTTCTTTCTAAGTTTCAGTGTATGCCCTATGGCCTCCAACACCTGTATTGGGTACACCTGGGTACATACCCAAGGTACCAAAAGGTGCTGAGCGCCAAAAAGTAAAGGAAAAAAGATATTTTCCAACTTTTTTTTACATACAAAACCCTCAAAGGCCTCAAAAAGCATCATTTTGCCCAATACAAAGATCATTTTGCTCTCTTCATTTTTTCTGTTCTCATTTTGGCATTTTGAAGGGCAGCTGATATATATTATATGGCATTTGACATAATAAAACAATTCTGATCTATTAATAGGCTTTTAATATTTATCTTTATCATTACCATTTTGGCATTTGGTATTGATCAATGATGAAGTATCATACTATCAAATGTATTTAGTTTTACAATTCTCTCTTTTTGCTTTTAAAAAGAGGGGTAAATGCTTTGACCCAGAGCTATGAACTGGTGAGACTACAAGGAAAAGAATTTTCATATCGGTTTACTCGTACCTGTACCAACAACTTAGATTTCTTTTGCCTTCACCAAGCCATTGCATGTTGGATTGTTGTTTCTACAAGATCCCTCCCTTTTCAAAATCTTATGCCCAACCTCATGAAGAGCGCTCTTTTGAGAACAAATGTTTTCATTAGTTTGTCCCATAGCAAAAATATTTTGCAATTAACCTTTTGAAGATATCCACTTTGTACATGAAGATATGACAAAAGGAAGTCCTGTAATGTCCCTTCCTTAGATTGATTAGCAGATGGCAAATGGTTGACCTATTATCCGAGTTCCCGAAGGTCTACAGTATGGATAGGGGACTCAGCTAGAGGTTCATGGAACTTTGAAGGGGCTTTGTGAGTCGTTTTGAGTAGTTTGGTACAATTTCCTAGATTTTAGGAGGGATCCCTATTTTTTGGGGATTAATCAGAACACATCAGGAGGACCTCTAGGACCATTTTGGAGACTTTGGTTGCAGTTTCTATTTTTTAGGGAGGATCCTTATTTTTTAGGAGCAATCGTCAGTTGGCTTGTAGGACTCAGGCATCATCCATGGTCAAGTGGCTTTAATCAGATTCCAGTTCTGGATCCAGATAAACATTCTATGAATAAATTGGGAAGTATTAAAATATTTCCTAAGTTGGATTAAATAAAATAATATTAAAGTGCTCTTATATAGTCACTTTATTATTATAATAAAATATAATAATGCCTTGGCACTTTTCCTAGGCAATAGTGGGGCCATTTTTAATAATGCATAATGGGAAATTGGAGTTCAACATTTGTGGATTTGAAAGCTAGAGCTAGCTGCAACATGCTTAGTTGCCGATGCGCTCGCCTAACCCCTATGATGCAGATGTGGATGCTTGCAGAAGCTTGGTGTTTTTCACAGGTGTTTTTACAGGCATTTTTCACAGGTGCTTTTACATATCTTGTATTCTTCCGCATTGGGACTTTTCAGCTTATAAATCAGATAAGTTACCGTTCTTTGAGGATCAAGACATGATGCGAAATGTTAAGATGATCGTTAGATTCGACAAAGATGAATAAAGATAACTGTAGAAGGTTTCCTCCAGGACGAAAATCAGTATTTATGTCGCAGATTGGGGAGAGACGCCGCTCCGACGGTTTAATATCTTAGTGCGTTGCATTGGAAATATATGTTTAAAATGTTATATGTAAAATTTAAGATTATTAATTAATAAATATAATATTATATATATTTAAAATTTAATATTATTTAATTTCTAAGTAATAAATTATATATGTTTAAAATACTATATGTAAAATTTAAGATTATTATTAATAATATCATATATATATATGTAGAATTTAATATAATTGAATATATAAATAATAAAACTCTTATTTAATTATTAAATCCTATTTCAAATGAAGACATCACTTATGAATTCACTTACTGTATATATATATATATCTATATATATATACACACACACCCAAACACATCTAAAACCCCGAAAAAAATTCACGTATCCGTGCACCTGATTCTCGTACCTACATCCGCATCCACATCTGCACCCGAATCGTTAACTTAGGCAGCATGAGATCAGATTCTTTGAGAACGAAAGCCGTTGAAGAAAGTGTAAATTGGACGAAACCTCATTTTACAGTTGTGGAAGATCTACTCAGGGTCTTCAATTGAGCATCATTGGAGCATTTTCAAAAGGTGTATGCAGATCAGATTGAAAGAAATTCATATTGTTAATTATAGTGGTAAATTTGTGTATTGGCTGTAGCTTTTTGTGAATTGCAATCATTTTCTGGAAGGCTGTACAGCTCCATGAAAGAAGGAGATGCCATATACAACTGAGATTGTCATTGTTTCAGGTTGGATCTGCATTGAATGTCCGACTAGGAAGAGATCAGTGGTCACCAGAGCAATTACAGACTTGACCCTAAGCTTCCATAGGCAACCGTACACCTTCAGGCTGTGATTGAACCACTACATGGTGCGCGCCCATCCTTGTGGGTGCGCATGGGTCCGTGGGTGTGCGGACCCGGGCGCACCCACATGGTCGGGCGCGCACCTTGTGCGCATCCAGCTTGCATCCGCATGCACACTCGTACCGGGTGCGCACCCGGACTTGGTTCGAGTCTTGGGTGTGAACCCGGTAACTTAGATAAAAAGTCAAAATTCATTTTTTAAATATAAACAAAATTTATTAGTATATATATTTAGTCGTTTATTCTTTTCTAAATTGTTAATACTTACATTATAATATTATTTTAATTTATATTTACTTGTTTTATTATAGTGTTCAATTTTTAAGGAAAATTTAAAAAATTAAATGTGAAAGTGATTTTCTTCATGTTTAAGTTATTGTTTATTTAGTTTTTTATTTTAAAATTTTAATAATACTTTTTTTTTCCAGTTTTTATTTAAATTTTACTTTATTTTATTTTAATTTAGTTAGCAAAAATGTGTCCTTATTGCTTTTAAAGTAACGAAATTTCCTTTAATAAATTAGAAAATTGTGTTAAATATATGTATGTGTTTTCTATGAATGTCATGTCCAGCATTATCCATATTGGGGGTCTTAAAAATGGTCATATCCATAACAATACCACATCCATATTCGTGTCTATTCAACTTTGGTATATTCTGACCTGTGCGTGCCAATTGCATGCTGTCATGAATGAATATTGAATGTGGATTTACCAGAATTTTTAGACAAACCTAATGAAGAGAAAGCTGTATTCTTTTAATCCCTTTGCTAGTTTTCCTTTGTGAGGAG
This sequence comes from Thuja plicata, assembly GCA_018584345.1. Lineage (NCBI taxonomy): Eukaryota > Viridiplantae > Streptophyta > Pinopsida > Cupressales > Cupressaceae > Thuja > Thuja plicata. The sequence goes on from MU226845.1 coordinate 594,342, forward strand.
AGACATTGTGATATTTGTTCCTTACCATGGAGGTTGAAAAAGATCAGAAGTTATGTTTTCTTTTTGTGAGGAATATAGTTTACGAACAACTATTTTTTTCAAAATTTTGGTGCATATAAGGTGGTAGCTTGTTAACAATTAATTTCAAGAAGCAGCAAAAATTGAATATTTTGAAATGAAAGTGGGAATTGTTTCCAAATCTGTAAAAGTTTTGTAAAGAAGAGCAGTGCAGGTGCAAATTATTTCCATTGCAAAGACTTACAGATGAAGGAGATGGTGTTTTGCATTGGAGGCCCTTTCTAAGTAGATTATTTGCAATGTTACCACAATATTTGAAACGTTTGTCCATAATGCAGTTGGAGAGGGGTTTATCTAATTATATGACGTGTGTGGAAGTTCATTGTAGTTCAAACCAACTACTTTTATTTATTTGAAATTACTTATATTAAGTTATGATCGGTTAACATCATTTGTTGTTTGTTTTGGTTTTTGTATTGTAAACTTTAAGAGGTGTTGCTTGAAATTAAGATTTTTATTTTGTATAAAGTTATCTTAGTACTTAGTGGTGTTTAATATAGTTTACTTTTTAGCTATTAATATTATTAATAATCAGGTCTATAAGTTTTGTGTTAGTTGTTTGATGTTTTGGGGGGTTATGTTATCTAAAGGCTTTATAAAGGGCATATTTGATGATTGTAGCATCATTCTCATTGATTAGTATCCATATTAATACCATGATTATTATTTATTATTATCTACTATGCTATTATGGTTTAAACTTTAATATTTTTTCAGTATTCTTATCTAATTTTTTTGACAATTTAACCAATTTCAGTAATAAGTTTAGTGGGGAAAAAAGGTGGTTTCTAAATAGTAAAGGATAATATGATCAATGATACAATTATTAGCAGTAAAATTAAGTCCATAGTGACTGGCTTGTATGCTCCCTGTACTATCACGTCTCCATGATTCTTGCCTTACAAAATGATGGGGATGCAAATAGACTACATTCTTTTCCTATCAATCCTACCTTATTCGATTCTTTGTGACTTTCGCTAGTTGTTTTAATGTCTTGTGACTGGAAATACTTGTGTCCCCTTTGTTCTCAGCATTTTGATACTCTTGTTTTTCCTCTAGTTCATTTGTACAATCTTCATGAGATTCCTGAATGACATACCTCCACCAGCATATCAGGTTGCAGCCTTTGTAAGATATAATTGCAGTCTTCAAAAACTCAGATTGTAGCCTTTATGGCAATTTAGATAGGGCAGCCTGAGATTAAAGAATAGCAATTGAATTAAGGGAAGAATTAGTCAAGGAAATAATTAGTGACATTCCAAGCGGCCAACACACATTCATTTACTTGGCAGCGACCTGTTAAATTGAAATTAAAATTATACTAAAACATCATAAGCAGCACTTGAGGAGGTGTAACCTTTGAGAAGGCAATGGTTGGTGAAGAGGTACGACCTTCCCACTCCACATGAAGATATAAATAGGAGGACAATTCATTTGATGTAGCATCCATGGATGAATTAAATAAAATAACATAGTTCCACCATTGTGAGGGAAGGGGGGGCGAAAGAATGAGGGGACGGGTTTCCGGGGCGTGGGGACAAAGGGCCTTAATTTGGGGATGGCGGCGGTAGCGGAGGGGTGGGGTTTATATAGTATATACTATACATATGATACTTAAAATGTAGAGTAGCATGATATCAAAACAAGTACAAAATTGCAAAATGTAGTGAAGGGAGGCCTCTAATCATCCCTCAGGAGGTTGGGCCTTAGGCGGCAATCAACGGCTGACCGGCGATGCAGTTGGGGACGTGGGAATGATGTACCTTAGTCCTGGGGACGTCCCTGTCTTGGGGACGCTAGCGTTTTGGGGGGGGGGACGCTACGCCGTGAAAAACTAGAAAATAAGGGGAAAAAAGTTAAATCAGAGATGGAACTGGTTTAGTTGCAATTCTAATTAAGAAAAGAATCTAATAAATAAGTAGAATTATGGATCTATGCATGTGTTCCTGCATTAGAGATTAGTTGTAGAAATTACAGAGTAATCTTAATGCTCTTTCTAATATAAACATGCAATGGAAGATTTGTATGGTAGTCCCTTTTGAATTTAGAGAAATGGATTGCAAATAGGCATGACAACCAGCCTTCCAAGTTGATGAGAGCCAAGTATGCCACCTTTAGATGAATGTTATGCTCGTAGGCCAAGAGGCTTAGTGCACCCTTGGGTTTGAGATCCTATCATGTACACCACCAAGAGATAATCGTTATGCTCGTGGACTAAGGTGTGTCCTTGGGCTTGAGGTTCCACCGAGTATGCCACATTGGGATGGAATGGACGACCAACCTTCCATGCCCATGGGCCAAGAGGTAGAATGGAAGATAGACCTTCCATGCTCTTGCAATACAAGGTCTACCAACCTTGAGACTTTGGTTTGCAAATGTTTCAACGAATTCCTATTGACACTATTCTAGGAATCTACTTTGAAATGGCTTTTGTTTATGTGGATTTTAGTATGAATGTTGTTTATGGATATCGTGATGTTTACTAATGAATATTAAGATAAATATTTTCATGACTTTGTGATTTAATGTCAATTTCAAGTGATTGATATTGTGCTTGACCTATACTAGGTTTTCTCTTATAAAGGGCATTTCAATGGGTAAATTTGCATACTTAAATGTACTACAAATTCTTATTTTAATTGAAATTGCGGTTTTAGGGCAAAATTTAGGAATATCCACAAAGGGGACATCACACTGAACTTGGTCTTCATTGACTTTTACTTTGGACTTCATTGTGGGTAATATCGTGTAATATAGCTTTTTTCTTCCTGATATGAAAGCTGCATGAATTTATTTTGTTCACTGATGTTTATTGGTCCCAAAGATTCTAACCAAGTATGTATAACCAAGAACAATATCCAAATGATCTATATTTAAAACTTGATGATTTTAATGTAGAACATATTTATCCATAGAGAGATTTAAATGTTTAAATAAATGAATATTCATACCTAATATTTGATTGTTCTTGATGTTCTTTGCTTGTATGTGTATGTTGTCTAATTCCCTGTTGACGAAGTTATACTTCTGCTGAAGTTTATAGAGACAACTAAATTTTCATTTTGAATGTATACATGAAATTGGAGGATTGAATCATCCTTTTTAAATTGCATGTATTTGTATCCATTATTTCTTCTTCTAAGTTTTCTCCTTCATCTTTTTCTTCTTTGTCTTACTCCTCTTTTTCCTCTTGTTTGTTTAGAATGCTTCTATTTATGAAAGCTTGTTTTAGCTCGTCCAAAGAAGAAATATCCTTATATTATGGTGCGTAACATTGCTTAACTTGACTGATTAATTAAAACGCAAGTTTATTATCCATGCTATAGTTTTACCATAATATGTTTTACATTTGTACTACCACTCTAATGCATTTCGACTTGATAAGATTGAGACATATGATAGTAGAAATAATATAATGAAAAATATAGATTTCACTTAATGCAAGCAATGTTTGTGGGTGAAGATACCTTAGTATTCAATACATGCGATAGAGTAAATCCTTAAGGTATGGCAACATTGTACAATACTCCTTATGGAAGAAGCCACTCCACTTTATATTTCCAAGAGATCCAAAATACGGTATCACACTCGACCCCTATCCTTATGATGATAATCGTTTCTTTTATATAGACATAATAATACAATGGTGGAGTAATCCTAATGAAGGCCTACTCATCAATTGATATCTAAGTTACTGGGTTCGGCCCTTGACCCCTCCGGACTCGGATAAATTCGAACCGGTTCGAGGTTCGGGTCCGATTCGACTGCGGGTTCGAAAATTTCGAGCAGGGTCCGATTTTTGAAGACCAAGTTCGAACCCAGGTTGATCTGGTTCGAATCTAGGCGAATTTCACCACAAAAAATGAATTTGGTGCGAATTTGACCCACGGTTTGACTTAAAATGGTTTTTAATGGCGTATTTAATTAAAACTCGGCGTCCACAACCCTAAAAAGGTGAGATTAAAGACATTTTTGTTGCTTCTAATTCTCATTTGTGGTGTGCAAACATCTTATTTGGTCTTGAGCAAGAAGAAATAGGTGTTTGAGCAAGAGCTTGGTTGTGCAAGGAGGAGTTGAAAGCTTGATTTGTGGACCTTATTCAAGTGATTGTGCCTCATTTCTACACCTTTGCAAGCTTACAATGAGTGGAAGAGGTAAGTTCTTGTTCCATTTGCTTCAAGTTTTTGTTTTTGTTTTTGTTTAAGCATTTTATTTTATTTTCATTTCTCTTTCATTTGTCCATTATTTTTCAGAATTTTTCACTCTCTTATTTTATTATTATATTGAATATGTATACAAATTTCTTGCCCTAGGAAAAGGAACTACAATGGCATCTACCTCTTCCTCAGTAGGCAACCACTCTATTGACCCAATAGTAGAACCCCCTTCTCATTCTCCTTTGTGGAAGTATGTTGATATTCTAAGTGCCCTTCCTAGAGGTGGTGGATTCCGTTGGAAATGTCGGGGTTGTGATGCAGTAAGGAATAGTTCATATTATCGTGTGGCAGGTCATTTGTGTGGATTACCTGGAAGAGGAGTCAAGAGATGCCCTGGAAAAAAAACGCACCCATACCAAATGCAACAGTATTACAATATATTGCAGAGCATGAGGCAACAAAAGAGAGAGAAGAACATAGACAAGCTGTAGCCAATAGTAGTAAAACTAAAAAAAAGCAAAGGGAATGCAACCCCACTTTGTAGATGTTGTGATAGAAGATCACCCCTTTTTTCCTACCTCAGCTGGCACTGAAAGTGAAGCACCCCCTACAAAGTTACAAACACACTTAAAAAAGAAAGGGACCACTAGAAACTGCATTTCAAAATCAGAGTCGAGAAGTTGCCGACATGGATGGGGCAAGATGCTTGTATGCAAGTGGGCTGTCTTTTAGTGTTGTTCACTCAACATATTGGAAGTAGATGTTGAGAAGTGTCAATGAAGCTCCAAAAGGGTATAAGGGCCCTGGTTATGAGAAAGTATGAACCACCTTGTTGGATCAAGAGGTCAAGGTGCATGATGATCAATTGAAGCCCATAAGGGATTCATGGATTGAGTCAGGAGTATCCATTGTTTCAGATGGGTGGAAAGATGCTAGAAATCGTCCCTTGATCAATGTCTTGGCGGTGTCCCCTAAACGGGCAATGTTTTTGAAATCTGTGGATTGTGAGGGGGAAGTAAAAGATGGGCAATTTATTGCTAATATTCTTATCGAAGCAATTGAAAAAGTGGGTCCTAGAAACGTTGTCCAAGTCGTAATTGACAACGCAAAGAATTGTAGAGCTGCTGGTTTGTTGGTTGAAGAGAGATATCAACACGTCTTTTGGACACCTTGTGCAGTCCATTCAATCAATCTTATGCTAAAAAAGAATGGGAACAAGATTGGGTGGATCAAAGAGGTGTACGCAGAGGCTGAGGACATCCACATGTTCGTCACAAACCACCACATGACTCGGGGAATATTCAGAATGTTCTCACGTTTGGAGCTACTCAAGGTAAGTGAACTTGAACCCAAGTTAGTAATTTAAATTTTAATATGTTGATCAAGTTATGTGTATTTACATTTTGTTTTAAACTTTGTTTTTTAAAGACTAAAGTATGTATGGTGTATGATGTATCTACTAGTTGCATTTTTTTTTTCTACTTCTAATTTATGTACCAGGTTGCTGAGACTCGGTTTGCATCGAATTTAATTGTCTTGAGACGACTTGTGCAAGTCAAAAGGCACTTTGCAATATGGTAATCAGCAACAATTGGGCTATATGGAGGCAAAGCAACCGAGCCCATTATGAGTGTGCTTAGGTACACTGATATGGATAGGTCTTGCCTTGGAGAGGTCTATGATGGCATAGACTCAATGCTTGAGAAGATCAAGCAAATTGTAAACGAAAAAGAGCAAGATCCTCAACAAACCTTCTTCAAACAATTGCAAGCAATTATTGAAGAACGATGGAACAAAATGACCACTCCTCTACATTTGCTTGCCTATGCATTGACGCCCAAATACTATAGCA
>MU226845.1:607862-641138 GCA_018584345.1 Thuja plicata
ACTTTCTCATAACCAGGGCCCTTATACCCTCTTGGAGCTTCATTGGCACTTTTCAACATCTGCTTCCAATATGGAGAGCGAACAACACTAAAAGGCAGCCCATTTGCATACAAGCATCTTGCCACATGCATGTCGGCAGGTTCTCGACTTTGATTTTGAAATGCAGTTTCTAGTGGTCCCTTTCTTTTAAGTGTGTTTGTAACTTTGTAGGGGGTGCTTCACTTTTAGTGCTAGCTGAGGTAGTAAAAACGGGGTGATCTTCTATCACAACATCTACAGAGTGGGGATGCATTCCATTTTCTTTTTTTGAGTTTTACTACTATTGGCTGTAATTTGTCTACGTTCTCTCTCTTCCGCTTCCTCATGCTCTGCAATAGATAGTAATACTGTTGCATTTGGTATAGGTGCGTTTTTTTTTTCCAGGGCATTTCTTGACTCCTCTTCCAGGGAATCCACGCAAATGGCCTACCACACGATAATATGAACTATTCCTTACTACATGACAACCCCTACATTTCCATCGGAATCCATCACCTCCGGGAAGGGCACTTACAATATCAACATACTTTCACAAAGGAGAATCAGAAGGGGGTTCTACTGTTTGGTCAATATTGCTATTGCCTACTGAGGAAGAGGTAGATGCCATTGTAGATCCTTTTCCTATGGCAAGAAATTTGTATACATATTCAATATAATAATAAAACAAGAGAATGAAATTTTTTGGAAAATAATGGACAATGAAAGAGAAATGAAAATAAAATAAAATGCTTAAACAAAAACAAAAACTTGAAGCAAATGGAACAAGAACTTACCTCTTTCAGTCATTGTAAGCTTGCAAAGGTGTAGAATTGAGGCACAATCAATTGAAGAAGGTCCACAAATCAAGCTTTCAACTCCTCCTTGCACAACCAAGCTCTTGCTCAACCACCTATTTCCTCTTGCTCAAGACCAAATAACTTGTTTGCACACCACAAATGAGAATTAGAAGTAAAAAAAAGCCTTTAAACTCACCTTTTTAGGGTTGTGGACGCCAAATTTTTATAAATTTCGTCATAAAACAGCGTGTTTTCTAAAACTGTGTGCGAAATTCGTCAAAAATTTGCCTCAAATTCGTTATTTTTTTTTGTGAAATTAGCCCGGGTTCGAACCCTCGCAAACCGGGTTTGAACTTGGGCCAAAAAATTCGGACCTTGCCCGGAACTTCTTGGACCCACAGGCGAACCGGACTCAGACCCTGAACTGGTTCGAATTTATCTAGGTCCGGGGGGTCCGGGGCCGAACCCGGTATCCTAGCCTTAAAGCAGTATTAAAATTTTGGATGATGAAAACTCTCTCGGTTCCTTTTGTTATTTCTTTTTTAGTTGATCCATCGTGTTTTGGTATTACCTAATTTTCTCATTTACTGCCATTTTGAAAATACAAAGTATTATTTCGTTTTTGCCGTCATTTCGTGAATTGGGACCTTTTTGTCCATTTGAGCATCTTTTTCTCTGCTTATTGTAAACTAAATCAGGGGAATCTATCACATTTGAACAATAATTGAGTAGAACTAGTCTATTGTATTTCATGGATATATATTATATATGTGTACCAGATAAAAAGATATTTTAGTAATCTAAGACATTAATGAACTCTGCATGATCTGTGTTGGTTAGTTAGAATTCTCTTTCATGGTGTATATTGAAGAATCTTAACACTTTTTGATAGAATGTCTACTACTTTTCCCAACTATTCTTCTAAATAATAAGGTGGAGTAAGCCTTGTTAAATTTATACCAGAAATATAGATAAAAAGCAATACAAAAAAGAATGAACAAAAATTTGAATTGCAATTGGCCTAATTACCAAATCTTACTGAATCCCTGATAATAATAATAATAATCAAAACTGGAAAACGTTGAAAACACCTTACAAAATGAATCCCAATCGTATCAAACTTCACACGTCAGATATGACCATCAAACAACATTGAGAAATTCAACAAGGTGAAGAAATAGAAGACTTGACTCTCCATTGTCCACTTGGAAAAGAATAGTCGGACAATTACAAAGAAAACACAACCATTGCTGAAGATATGACGATAAGACAACCACTGCAAGGAATCCTCAACGATTCGTCATCAGCACAAATACGATTACCAAGGAATATGAAATGGCATTAGAAGATTAAGTGATACGACTTTAGGAGAGAAGAATGCCTCCCGACGCTACACATCGACATCTCGATGCTATAAATCATCAACACTCCCTCTTAGCTAGGGAGGCATCTTTTCGGATTGTCATATCATGGAGTCTCTTAACATGACTCACAATGGCTACACTTATTTGTGACGAGTCCAAAATTTATCATGGTGCTTCTCAACGTGATAGCGTCATGGGCTCACTTAACATGACGTTCACCATGGCTACTACCATGTGTGAAAGGAATTATGTACACAAGTGTTCATCGTAGATCTACTCAACGTGATGTTGTCATGGAGTCTCTCAACATGATATCCACCATGGCTACTCCCACAAGTGGAAAGAGTAATACCTCCGTTTCAGAGGCAAACAAGGGCTTTCACCTCATATTTCTCCGTCTCAGAGAAATATACATTACAAGGGCTTTCACCTCATATTTCTCCGTCTCAGAGAAATATGCATTACAAGGGCTTTCACCTCATATTTCAATGTCTCAGAGAAATATGCATTTTAGCAAGTAGCAAGAATCATTGATGTTGAGATTCTCTCTCAACAAGAACAACATTCTCCACAATACCAAGCTTATCTTGAAAATATGTAAACTTCACTCTAGAAAGTGGCTTGGTGAGAATGTCAGTTGTCTGCTCATTAGCACAAATATACTTGAGTTGAATTGCTTTCCTTAGCACCATATCTCTTAAATGATGATATTTGGTCTCCACATGTTTTGTTCTATCATAAAATACTGGATTAACAGAGAGCTTCACAAAGTTTTGATTATCACAATGGATCATAGTTGTCTCCAATGTTTGACCAAACAATCCTACAAGAAGCTTTCGAAGTCACACTGCTTCTTGAGTTGCCACACATGCTGCAATATATTCAACTTCTGCAGTACTTTGAGCCATAGAGGTTTGCTTCCTGTTACACCAGGAAATCATGACAGACCCTAAGCTGAAGCAACAACCAATGGTGCTTTTACTATCAGGCACACACCTGGCCCAATCAAAATCACAATAACCTTGCAAATTTAGAACTTCACTAGAAGTATATCTCAAGCCATATCCTACTGTGCGCTACACCAGGAAATCATGACAGATCCTAAGCTGGAGCAACAACCAATGGTGCTTTTACTATTAGGCACACACTTGGCCCAATCAAAATCACAATAACCTTGCAAATTTAGAACTTCACTAGAAGTATATCTCAAGCCATATCCTACCATGCCACGCAAGTACCTCAATATATGCTTTTCTGCAACTAGATGAATTTGGCTTGGTATAGTATGACAAATGTCTGGTCTAGTATTAACTAGATACATCAGTGATCCAATCAATTGTCTATATATAGAGAGATCTACCAAATTTGAGCTAGCTGCAAAATCAGTCAGCTTTTTCAAATTTGTTTCCATAGGTGTTGACATGGACTTGCAATCTAACATTCGAAATCTCTTCAAAATGTCTATAGTGTATCTACCTTGACTAAGAATAATCTCATTGGTTCTTTGCCACACTTTTAGTCCTAGAAAGTAATGCATAAGACCGAGATCCTTTATCTCAAACTTAGAAGGTAAATCTTTCTTACATTTTGACAATGAGGTTATCTGCTCCAGTGAGAAATAAATCATCAACATAAAGAACTAATATTAAAGCCTCATTAGCAACTACCTTGAACTAAAGATTTGAATCTGCATAATTCTTGGAGAATCCCAAACTCATTAAGTATTGATCAATCCTTTCATACCATGCACACAGGGCTTGCTCAAGACCGTATAATGCTTTTTTCAATCTGCATACATGAGATTCCTTTCCATGAATCACAAGCCTTTTTGGTTGTTCAATGAACCGTTCTTCAATCACACCATTAAGAAATGCAGTCTTTACGTCCATTTGATGTAGATTCTAGTGTTTAGCTGATGCAATAGCAATAATAGTCCTGATGAATGTATATCGAGCAACATTAGCAAATGTCTCCACATAATCTATTCCTTCCTTCTAGGAGAATCCTCTTGCCAAAAATCTTGCTTTAAACTTGTCAATATTCCCATAAGTTGCATGCTTGATCTTGAAGAGCCACTTGGAAGATACAACTGATTTCCCTTTAGGTCTAAGAACAAGATCCCAAACATCATGCTTGATGATAGATTGATATTTTTTGTCATATCATCTCTCCAAACTTGCTGATTGGATGCCTGCTCAAAACTAGGAGACTCAAACTCAATGATGTGACTCATTAATGCCACATAACCTGTAAACTTTTGTGGTCACTTGCTTTCTCTAAAGGTGCCACAAGGAGCTGCATACTTTTCAGCCTCTTTCATAATATGTCTAGTCCATAAAGGTCTCTTTCTATCTAAGGAAATATTACTTGGCCCACGGGTTGGTTCTATGGGATCAACTAGATCAATGGACTCTTCTAATTCAGTAGACAACGTCTGAATCTCAGGAGGATGATCAGTAGTAATGTCCATATACTGAGATGTCTACTGTTCTTCACTGTCTATCTCCATGAAGATCATTTTGATCTTTTGAAAGCAACTTCCTCTTCAAAAGATACATCCCTGCTAAGCTCAATCTGTTTTTGACCTGGAATGTAGATCCTATAGGCTTTTGAGGACTCATTGTAACCCACAAAAATTCTTTTTTGGCCTGAAGGTTCTCGTTTAGATCTTTTATTTTTAGGCACATGAATATAAACAGGGCGACCAAAAATTCTGAAATGGATAACCTCAGGTTTCACATCCATGAAGGCCTCTTGAGGAGAATATTTTCCAATATTTGATGAGGGCTTCGATTCTGAATATATACTGCAGTTCTGGAAGCTTCAGCCCAAGGAAAAGTTTGCAAATTTTGATCATAAATCATAGCTTTGACTTCCTCAACTATGATCTATTCTTTCTTTCAGCAACTCCATTTTGCTGAGGGTTGTCAGGAACACGAAACTCCCTCTTGATCCCTGCCTCAATACATAAATTTTGAAATCCTCCAGAAGTGTATTCCCCTCCATTATCAGATCTCAAAACCTTGATCCTTTTTACAGACATGTTTTCAACTTGTGCTTTGAACTCTTTGAATCTAGAAAGTACTTCTTCAGACTCCTTAGATTTTAAGAAATAAATCCAAGTCTTTCGAGAATAGTCATCAATGAAAATAACATAATACCAAAAACTACTCAAAGATGCTGCAGACATTGGTCCACATAAATTTGAATGAATAAGATCTAGAATTCCTTTTGATCTATTTTCACTACTTTGAAAAGAACTCTTAATATTCTTACCTAGAGCACATCCTCATACAAGCCTTGAAGAGTCTCGAAGATGACTTTGGCTGACTTCAAATTGAATATGATAGTCACAAGATGGTCTTTCACAAACTCTATCAAGATCTTCCTAGCCATAATATTATTTTTCTTCCATTGAGTTTTCTCAGCCTAATCAGATGGCTAAGTTACATCTTCCTCCATAAATTTTAGAAGATCATTTTCTTCTAGTGCATTAAGAACTCTGAATTTCCATGAAGTGAAATTTGATGCACCATCCAGCCTATCTTAAACCTTGAGTCCATTCACCATTTTTCAAACTTGAAAGAATCAATCTAGAAGAGAAGAAAATAAGAATACTTCGCTGCTTGAATAATTCTGTTTATGGATCTTGCTTAAATCTGCTCTGATAGCACATTAAATTTATACCAGAAATATAGATAAACAACAGTACATAAAATAATGAACAGAAATTTGAATTACAATTGGCCTGATTACCATATCTTACTAAATCCCTGATAATAATAATAATCAGAACTGGAAAACGTTGAAAAGACATTACAAAATGAATCCCAATCTTATCGAACTTCACATGACAGACATAACCATTGAACAACACTCAGAAATTCAACAAGGTGAATAAATAGAAGACTCGACTCTCCATTGTCTCCTTGGAAAAGAATAGTCAGACACTTACAAAGAAAACACAACCATTGCTGAAGAGAAGATGATAAGACAGCCACCGCAGGGAATCGTGAATGGTTTGTCATCAGCACAAATACGATGACCAAGGAATATGAAATGGCATTAGAGGATTAAGTGATACAACTTCAGGAGAGAAGAATGCCTCCCAACGCTACACATCAGCATCTCGCTGCTATAAATCATCAACAAGCCTGATGGTGTTTCCTTTATCAGCATTTACAACTAGGGCACCAGTTTGCAGACTAGAATTGTTTATAGGTGAAGCAGAAACATCAAGCTGAATACCTACAAGAAGGCTGGAACGATGGATTTCTTTTGCATGAACATTGTCTGCCAGATTTTTGGTTAGCTAGTCATTTAAATACTGCTCTTTCCAGGAACCCAATTTCTTAAATTTTATCCAACACTTTAAGAGAAGCATGGCAATCAAAAGGCGCACATGCAAAAGTGCTTCCATTATCCCCATGACATATACCTGCAGCCACCTTCTCTTTTATGATTGCAGCACCAATTGGCAAATCTTGCGTGAATGGTGGCCCAAGCCACATCTAACCTTGGAAAACTGTCAATTGAAGATTTTTCTCTTCTTTTTCGTCTCCATTTTGTTTTTAAAAAAGGAGGAAAATTGCTTTTTAAAATTTGAGGGGCTAGCTACCCTAGGGACAGTCAGGAGATGTCTAGGTGTTGCTTGGCTAACCTCAGGATGACTACCTCTCCCCTTGCATTTTCTCCCACGTCGGACTTCTTTTCCCTGTTCTGGTGACATTTTCAAATTTTCTGTGGGATAGGGTATGGCAGGGGGGATGTTTCCTACTCATCCTGTGGTCCCTAAAATGTTTCTGGTGGGGGATGAGTTCAACAAACACAGGGTATGTGTCCACAGAGGACATATGATATAATTTGTTGCTGACATGGAGGCATAGACTATATGCATTTTGGTTTTTGAGTGTCTTGATGCGTGATTATGTTGAGTTATCAATACCAACAAAAACATATTGATTTTTATGACAAATTATTTAATATTTCTCGATTTGATATTATGCAGGTCATTTATTAGTCACATAATTTTATCTTGCAAATTAAGTGCTTGGTAATAACATTCAAAACCCTTAAATTTGTATTGGATCCGTTGTAATAGACTAATAGTAAGCCGTAGTAAAGCTGGAAATTTACAGTAGGGATGTTGAACAATGTATGCTTTGATTTTGTGAAAAAGTGCCTGGCTGGAATCTATTTCTCTAGGAGTGCATGTCAATGAATTTTAAGGAACCTAGTTTTCTTTTTTCATATCATTCATATTTATTTATGTTGGGATCAGAAACTAGATTTACAAGCAGATTTAATTTTAGGAGATTATTCTCCTGAATTGCTTCGTAATATTTGTCGGTTTATCAGGACAATTATTTTGAGGAAGCTCTCAAAATGCGGAATCTGCTCGAGGAGTTTCACTCCCGTGATCATGGACTCCGACTCCCCACAATTCTTGGTGTTCGTGAGCATGTCTTCACTGGAAGGTATACCTCAGGATGAATGTCTCAAATATGATGACACTTTTCTGTGATCTTCCTGTATTATTTTTTGGATTGAATATAGAAGGATTAATATATAGTCCTCAAATGACACTGAATAAACACTTGTGCAGTGTATCATCTTTAGCTTGGTTCATGTCTAACCAAGAAACAAGTTTTGTGACTATGGGTCAGCGTGTCTTGTCAAATCCTTTGAAGTAAGTAAATATGCGATAATGGCATTTTTTCCATCAATGATCATTTACATTTTTCTTCTTGCGTCTATGAGATGGAAAATTTCACAAAACTATTATTATGTTTCAGAGTCCGTATGCATTATGGCCATCCAGATGTTTTTGATAGGATTTTTCATATCTCAAGAGGGGGCATAAGCAAGGCATCTCGTGTAATTAATATCAGTGAGGATATCTATGCTGGTAATCTTATTTTCTCTAGAACAAATTTCTTTTGAAAGTGTTGCTTTTTATTGTTTCAAATTGCAAATCTTCTTTCCACTGCCTTCAAATTACAAATAAAATGCAAGTCTTTGTTGCCCTTTAATATTCCTTAGTATGTTTTATGGTATTTCGCTGACAAATCTGAAATTAAATGCTCATAATTGGACATAACTGATGAACAATATTATCTACATTTCCTGCTTTTATGCTAGTCCGTTTCTCTGCAATAAACCTTGTATGATTTCAAGGCATTAGGTTGGCTATCTTAAGGTTAATAGCTCATAACTGGGTGTAATTAATCAGCAATATTATCGATATATCCTTCTTTCTTGCAAGTCTCCTTTATCTGCAATATTTTAGGGCATTAGTTCGGTAAACTTGGCTTAATTGATAGTAATCTCTGATATGTTGCAGGCTTTCATTTATTATGAATATCACAATTTGCAGATGTTCCAGTCTTGTTTATTTGTAAATTCATAGGTACTGATGTTGATGAATGGGGTAAATACTATAAAAACTTTTTTAGTTAGCATGCAAATTTGAAATTATTGATTATAATTTAGTGAAATTAGTTATGTGAGTGTCAAAATTGGCAAAGACACAAGAGCAACCTTAAGACCACCAGATATATGTGGTGGAACTCTTTTGAAGAAACTCCATCAAACGAAGAAGTTTATATTTATCTAGTAATAGTGTTATGATAATACACTATCTCTCTTATATCAAATAGTATTCTGGCAGCATAATATAGTGCTTCACTTGTGAAAAACTATAAAACAACTATCCAAAGCATTCAATTTATAGAGAACAGAATGGGAAAAAACATAAATGCTTTTCCATAACCAAAACTAATTAAACCCATGGTATGGCAAAAATCACAAAATCCCCCATGACCAAATATCAATGCTCCCTTGAATATGCACCCCTTGTTCAACATAGTAAGCACTGCTCCTAATGCTAGTGTTCGAAAATGAGACCACTATCTCAAGGGGACCCCACCTAACACTCTCCCACCTCATACCTAAAAATAGGGAAAATTTTCCATAATCCATCCTCCTTTATGCTACTAGAAGTACTAATACATTGTATTGTTGACTTCTCCATTAAGGTTTGTTTCATTCTCTTTG
Organism: Thuja plicata; assembly: GCA_018584345.1. Lineage (NCBI taxonomy): Eukaryota > Viridiplantae > Streptophyta > Pinopsida > Cupressales > Cupressaceae > Thuja > Thuja plicata. The sequence goes on from MU226845.1 coordinate 617,098, forward strand.
TAACTTTATTCTGCAATGGAATATAAAGGGGTGTTGAGCAATACTTGCATGTTCGTAGAAATTATTGTATTCCCTAGAACAATATTTTTTTTTATCGAACCGTTTCTTTGCAAATGTGATGAAATCCTAAAAGTTAGAGAAAGCTTCAACTTTAGAATGAATAGACTATAGAGACAACCTAGGTGTATCTTGAGCAATCATAAATAAAAGTAACAAAATATAGATATTTACCCATAGAATCTACTTTGTTAAGCCAATCACACTTGATTGAATCCCATTTTAGAAAACTTTGAATTGTCTACCAAACAAATGTTCAATTTTTTTTAGTACAATATATAGAAAAAGTTGTCAACTATCTTTTTATCAATAAATGTTTGTGGCCCAAATGTTGGTGCTACATCATACATGTATTTTCGAAGGTGCTAGTTACATTGGCAGAGTTTCAACATGTTGAGGAACCAAGCCTATACAAAATTCCCACATGGTAAGCCTTGTTATAATATTGGCCATTAAATAATAAATAAACGAGATATTATTCTCATACCCTCCCTTAATGGTCAATCTATCAACTGCACCAAGTTGCCACCTAAGTCTTACAAATTTGTCCTGGCTCAAAGACTTGGTGAGAATATTTGCTGTTTGATTTGCAGTTGGAACATACTACAACTAAATTGATCGGTCTTCAACCATCTTCCAAATGAAGTGGCTGTGAAGTTCAACATGCTTGGTTCTCTCATGGAAGACCGGATTATTGGCCAGTTTGAGCACCCCTTGATTGTCAGAGCAAAGGGGAGTAGGATCTGCTTGAGACATCTGCCTGTCTGAAAGCATCCTTCAAAGCCAAACTGCCTCACAAGCTGCCTTAATTGTTCCTCCATACTCAGCTTCTGTTAAGGAAAGAGCCACCACCTGTTGCTTCTTGCTAGTCTTTGTGACTGCATTAGATCCCAAATTGAAAACATACCTAGATGTTGATGTTCGGTCATCAACAAAATCTGCCCAATCCGAGTCTATAAAATGAATAAGTCTAGGATCGTGACTTCTGCTATACAGAAGACCAAAGCCAGAAGCGCCCTTCACATAACGTAACACATGCTTCACTGCTACCCAATGATCAACCTCGGGGGCTATCATGAGGCATGAAATGTAGCTCATTGCAAAATTGAGATCAGACTTAGTAGCAGTAAGGTAGATGAGACTGCTCAACAATTGCTTGAATGTTGATTCATTCTCCATAGGTCAATCTGATTTGGCTGTCAGCTCAACCCTTTCTCCATAGGTATGGACGCAGGTTTACAGTCTTGCATCTGAAACTTGTCTAGGAGACTGCGAGCATACTTAGATTGAGATAAGAAGATATACCTTTAGTCTGCCAAACTTCAACACCTAAACAATAGTGCAAAAGTCCCAAGTTTGTCATGTCAAAGGATTGACACAAACTTTGTTTGATCTGATTGATTAAAAGTGTTGAACTACCATTGATAATCAAGTCATCCAGATTGACAACAAGAAGAAGATCACAACAAGTGTTTTTGACATACAGATTAGAAGCAGATGGATTCCTCTGAAAACCATTATCTCTAAGTGTACAATATGAAAAGGGGATCATGTAAAAGGGCTACTTTCCCCAATTCATATGGCCCATTGGAATACAAAACCAGCTCAAGACAAATTTGATTAACACCACTTGAAAGATACCAATGCAATATTCGTGCTTGAAGGGTTTTTATTCCTTTATTGCTTAGAATTGAGAAAGAGAGGAACACTATTGGTATGTAAAAGACTAAATAAGAGCATATCTAATTTAATCCAACTGAAAAGTAGATGAAAAGAGAATAAGGAGGAATTTGAATACACCTAGAAATGAAATAGTAGAAGTGAGTTTTTAGATCTGAATTCCCAACTGTCGGAATCTCATAATGACCTCTAATTGCAGATCTGAGACCTAAAGGCTTTAACCTGTCTCTCTGCCAAATCTGAGCTGATTTTGGAGGGTACATATCGCCAATGCCGATCTGTACCCAGGGATAGACCACTAATGCCGTTCTGTACCCTTGGTTTTGGTCTGAAATTTACAGGGGTGCTCTGTCTCGTCCCGATCTTCGCAGATCTCTGTCGACAACTTCGTAACTTGTTCCTACACATAGAAAAATGGGGGAAGGTTGGCTAAAGGGGTTTGGCTTAGTCAAACCCCTGTTTAGGATTCCACCTTGAAAATGAAAGGAAATTGCATAAGGAAAGATGAAATAGAAGCTAGATCCGAATTATAAATCACCTTATACCTTGATGGCACAATGCTTCTTTGGATGTGATAAAAAATGTTGATGCAATAGCTTGATCCAAAAGGAAATCGTTAAATATAAGCCTTGGATGATGGATGTTGTAGTCTGCCAACAGTGCTTAATGAAGAAGAAGAAGAATGCTTTGAAAGATTGAAGACTTGGATGCTCAATTGTAGAAGAGGCCTTGAATTCCAATTGTTTGATTGATCTTTGATCATGAATGCTTGCACTTAGTAATGGATACCAAAATAATGAGAGATAGAGGGTTTTTATACTCAATCCATCATTTCGGGGGTTAAAAATCAAGCAAGCCGACCATGGGATTGGATTTCCCACTAAAACCTTGGCATAGATCTCCGGGTCAAATTTGGGCCAAAATCCTCGGGGATAGAATGCCAATGGTATTTTCTCCCAATGACAGCGCCAATGGCGTTTTGTACCTTGGGAAATGTGTCAAAATTTGAACTATGTGCCAGGAAAATAGGGTAGATGCAGGATTTATGAGTAGAACTCATTTTGAGGTTGTGAGGGGTCACAAAGGCCACAAATAGGGATATAGAGCCTAGGTGATGAAATGCATTATTTGATTGGAGGAAAAATAGAGGAGCACATTTACAAATAAAGGCCATCCTCGAGTTTTGAAGAAATTGAGTCAATATAGGACTTGTAATGGTAATTTGAAGGTCCAATAGGCGTTAGGAGAGTGAAATCAATTTGGGAACCCATACATACTAAAATGGGGCTAAAATGAGCACCAAATTAAGGGTGGTTACTTTTTAGGACGATACAGTAAGATACTTGTCATTTTTGATGTACCAAGCCCAAGGAGCCCGTGTCAGGCCATAGAGTGCTTTCACTAGTTTGCATACCTGATGTAGTTTCCCAACAACCTTGAAACTAAGAGGCTGCGTCATGTAGACTTCTTCCTGTAGCTCACGGTTGAGGAAGGCACTCTTAACATCCATTTGAAAGAATCTCTAACCAAATTGAGCTGGTAAGGCAAGGACGAGCCTTATGGTACTCATTTTGGTTGTAGGAGCAAAAGTCTCTTCGTAGTCAATGCCTTCCTTCTGTGAGAACCCCCTAGCAATGAGACAAGCTTTGTAATTGTCAAGGGTTTTGTTAGCTTTGTACTTAACTTTATACACCCATTTGTAGCTAATGGGCTTCTTCCCTGGAGGAAGATTAGAAAGAACCTCAAGTGTTATTATTCAAAATACTATGATGTTAAGCTTCTATAGCCTTTTCCCGCTCAAGAATCCCTTTAGCCTCAGTATATGTTTGAGGCTCAAAAATACCATGAATGTTGGCCATAAGAGCAAAGTTGACTGTATTTTTCTGTTTGCTCTTGTTTCTGGAAGATCTATCCTTGATGAGCTCATCAGGACAAAGATGACTGATGGTCTTAGCCCACCATTTAGGCCTGAGAGTAGAGGAGCCAACATCAAAGACAGGAGGAATAACTAAAACATGATTTGGAACAAGTTCAACGGGAGGAACATCATCAGGAGGAAAGTCAAGAATTGCTTCATTAAATTCAGAGTTTGCATCATCCCTCACATAAGGTGAACGAAATGGAAGTTAGACACCCAAATCAAGAACTTTCAAAGGCCGATCCTTTTAATTCTGCACAGCGAGGAAAGCTGAAAAGGTCCTCGTTCTTCATCAAAGACAACATCATGATTGAAGATAAGACGATCAGTGTCTACATCATTAAGCCGATAAGCCTTATGGGTGTCCCTGTACCTTGTGAACATAACTTTCTGACCCTTGGAATCCAACCTGGAGCGCTCGGGCATCTGGAATCCTAACATATGCTAAAGAACCAAAGACTTTTAAATGATTGATCCTAGGTTTGCTGACCAGTCTAGGCTTCCTCAAGAGTCTTCCCCTTAATAGGCTTTGTGGGAGACCGGTTATGGAGATAGATTGCAGTGAATTCTGCTTCTCTCCAAACTTATTTAGGAACATTCATGTGTTCCTACATTGACATAGCCATTTTAGTTATAGTGTGGTTTCGACATTCAACAATACTATTATGCTGAGGAGTGTAAGGTTTGGTTAATTGGCGTTTTATGTCGTGTGAATCAAAGAAGTTTGACAACGCAGTAGAACAAATGCCCTCCCATTATTGGAGCTAAGAGTGACTATGGGACAACCTAACTCATTTTCTGCTAAGGCCTTAAACTTCTGAAATACAGTAAACACATCTGATTTCTATCTAAGAAAATACACCCACATTTTATGAATGAAATCATCAGCAAAAAGCAAGAAATACCTGGAACTTGTAATAGATGATGTATTCATTGGACCACATACATCAGCGTGAACCAATTGCAATACCTTTGAGGCTCACCATGAGTCACCATCCTTGAATGGTGCCCTATGCTGCTTCCCAACCTAACAAGCTCCACAAACTTGGTAGTTCTGAGTTCGCATCTTAGGTAAGCCAAGAATTAGATCCTCTCGAACAAGCTGAGCAATTTAGTGAATGTCAGGTGACCATACCGCTGATGCAAGAGACTACTGATGGAAGATGATTTAGTTGCAAAGGCATGCTCAAGAGAATTACCCATATACACAAGTCTATAGAGATGATGATCGTCAATGCCAATAACCACAGTAATGCGAGTCGTACGATCAACAATCGAACACTTGTGTTAACTAAATACAACATCAAGTTGAGGAGAATGTCGCATAATCTGGCTCACGGAGAGAAGATTTAGTTCCATACCAGGAACTTAGTAAACATTGAGGAATATGAGATTCCTCCCACCAGACTGTATTTGCATGTTGCCCTTGCCGACAACAATATACTCTTCTCCAAAAATGACTGAATTGGTAAAAGGTGAGAAGTTTGTGAACCAATCACGCCGATGAGTGAAGTGTCGAGAAGCACTAGAGTCTATGTACCAAGCATAAGATTTCACATGATCTGCAGGGCGTTTCTCCATGAAAGTATAAAATGTAGTTTCTTTTTGCTCTAATTGCTCTTCGATATTGGCCTTAGGTTGATACCCTCCCTGCTTCCGCTATTCGGAAGCAATTTGATTCTGACAGTCCTTTATCAAATGACTAAATTTGTGGCAATGGTTACATTGAACTTTCTTCTTCTTCGAGCTATCCTGAGACTGACTGGGGCCTTTCTACTGAGATGACTAAGATTTGCCTTTATCCTTGTGAAAGGATTTGGCTGCGAAGGCGTGTTCTGAGGAGGATGAAGTGGAGTTCCTACCAAGCTGTTGTTTCCAAGGGTCCTGCTGCAAAAGTTTGGTGCACAAGTTTGGAAACTTTAAGTCAATATTTGTTGCAATAATGTTGAGTGTTTTGATGAAGTACTCATAGGATTTAGGTGGACATTTGAGGTTTATCACTACCATATCCTATTCCTCTATTTTTTGACCAATGACCTCTAGCTAATCTTGAATGTCCTTTATCTTCGTCAGATGCTCTTGTAAGGACATATGCTCGTCCATCATGATAGAAAAGTAGTGGTTCTTCAGGAAGAACACATGACTCTTATCTGATGTTTAATGGATATCCTTCAAAATAGTCAAGATCTTTGCAACTGTCTTGTCGGATGGCACTTGTGGTGGTTGATCATCAATAGTTGAAAGTTCGATAAGGATGGCTGCTTCTTTGTTTTGCTCGTCAAACTTATCCTAATCTTTTCCAGGTCTAGTAGGACAAGTCTCTTTACCCAAAACAAACTCTTTGAGGCGATGATATTCAAAGATAGTCATCATCTGTTGCTTCCATGTGTTGTAATTTTTGTTGTTAAATCGGTGACTGCCTTCCAACATTATGTTGGTTAAAGATGCCATCATGCACACTTTTTGAGGCATGGAAAACAAATTTTTTGAAGGAACAAAAATTGATTGTGGAACCTACAAGACAAATCCCAATGCACAAATAGAGGATAGCTTAGGTACAATCTTCAAAACGTATGAAGTATGGTTGGCCCGAATGCCAAGGTACAAGTTTTTCACAGACTCAAAAAATCTTGATGAAGACCCTGAAATATTCACAAAAAACCCACAAAATCTGTATGCTAAAATTTATTCTGTAATGTCCCCTTTTTGTATTAATTAGGACACTACTGGAATTACTAGATTCTTCTACAAATGTGTGCCAATGTAATATGAAATGATGCTTGACTGGTAATTCCAAATGCTATGTTAATGTAATTCTATATGACTGGTAATTCTAAATGCTATAATGAATTATGAGAATTAATGAATTCGATACAATGTGCAGTGATATGAATGCAATGACAATTCTTTAATGTATGTAATATGTTATAATGCAGATAATGGAATGGAAATGTGTATGCATTTACAATGATGATTCCAATGCCAATGGAATCAAATTACAAAATGTCTGCAATAATAGTTTAGACCTTAATGTGATGCTATGGCTGTCTCTGTTATATTGATACGGTTCATGCACATTCCGTGCTAGTCGTCTCTGATGAACTTTATGATACATGCTACTGTTAGATAGGGATGATGACTGGCAGGATGCTCTCTGATATGATCTTTTTGTATATACAATCTGCAATTCCTTGAGCTGTCTCTGATATGGAGATATGTATATGCTTGATATGGTGTTGTATCTGATATAACTTTTATGATTCTTGCACTCTGATTATAGAGGTTGCGTCAGCAATGAATTGTTTGTTCAAATGGAGTGATAAATCCACAAAGGGAATAAATTGTTATTTAATCTTCAAATCCCCTCTTCATAGCCGATTGGCATGGAATATAAATGTCTATGAATGGGCATGTGAAACGTGGCACCATATAGTTATCTGCTGTTATGATTAATTAACATCACAATCAGTTATGATAAACCGATAGCATAATGCGATCCAGTACTTGTCGCATGAAATGATAAATTATCAATTGTTGATAATCGTCGATGTTGTATACTTTTATTACTCATAATAATCACCATGATTATTATGAGTAATCATGATAATCATGATTCACTCTTGTATCAATCGATCGACAGTGACACCTGATTATGGATTAACAGTTCAATTTCTGAATATGACACTTGAGCATTTTTTGTATGGATATATCCATACATGTTAGAATGATCAGAGAATCGATCATTGTAGTATGTATGTACATATACATATACCAATGGTGCCATATGGATGCCATCACATGTATATATATCAATCATGGTATGTTGATGCACGATACAATCAAGTAGATGAGCATGGATGCATGTATGTAGATACTCATGTATGTATGTATGTATGGATATGTATCCATGCATGTATAGGGGATGAGCATGCATGCATGTGTCTATGTATATGCATGTGTATATATGTGGACATATCTATGTATGCGAATATGCATGCACATAGGTATGTAGATGCATGGGTCTATGTGTGCATGTATGGATGCTTATGTATGTGAGGATGCATCATGAATGAGTGTATTACTTTTAAGAATGTAGATGCAATGATGTGCTAACTACTATGCAGTTGCTATATATATATGATAAGGTATGTTTTTCTATTTCCTTGCCTTATTTACATTTGTGTTTCTTGATTTAGAGTTTAAGGGATATCACATATTTTGACCAAAAATACAGCTTTATTTGCCAAAAAATCTAGCCGGATGGAAGTGAAAACCCTAGGTCCAAACAAGAAAAGATATAGATCCAAGACTTGTTGAAAGTAGATAGGTCGTTAGCATACAAAGAAATTATGCACTGGAACTACGACCTGGAGTGCTGCAAGAACACATAAGTCACCAAAAGTAGAGGTCGTAGTTGTGGAAAAACACGAGCGCGAGTCGCTTGTACAGGTGAAATGGTTGCCAGAAAAACACCCGTTGCGTGCCCTATTCGCTCAAACAAGTAGTCTGAAAACCTGTCGAATGCAAAAAAAGAGCTTTGAAAATGTGTAAAGTTGGCTAAAAACGCTGGTTTCAAGAAAAAAATTTGTGTTTTTATAAAACAAGAGCTTTGCAGGAAGAGGCACACAAAGAACAACAACAAGAAAATGGCGACCATGAATAGAAGAGAAACCTCAAACACGGGCAGAAAGATACACCCTTCAAACTGGAAAAATGCGGGAAGGAAAGTTGTGTGTAGGCACAGGAATGCACGAACAAAAGGAAAAACAGCGAGCTAATACGAAAAAACCATGAACGAACTAGGATTTTTAAGCTCTCGAATTTATAGAAAACTGACATGCGCGATTTTGTGTTGTGCTCAGAACTTTTAATCTCTACAAGAAACACTATGACGGATTTTTTTTTTAAAATTGGCTGCTTGCAAAGACCCACGATTTCTAAAAAAATCCCGCTCTAATAGCATGTTACAATATTGACCATTTAATAGTAAGTAAACAAAATATTATTCTAGTAAGCCTCAAGATACCAATAGGTTCCATCTCACCAACCTACAACCAAACGTATCAAATGTCACATGCACTCTAGAATGATTCAACTTGCTTACAAAAAGAACATTTCCTTCAAGTCTTGGAATATGGAAAATGCTATAGAGTTTCATCCTCCCGTCATTGAAAACAATTGTACTTTTCCTTTACCAACAGTTGGATGTGTATTATTGTTAGCAATGCAAGTTTTTTACATCATAAGCTTGGTATGATGAAAATCACTTTTTGGAAGGGGTCACTTGGCAAGAAGCATTTTGAATCAAATAGCCAAGAGTCAGCATCACAAGTAATAGTAGCAAAAGCAAACAATGCATCATTTTCACTGTCATTAGAAGATTTTTTTATGAAGAAATTAACAAAGCTATTCTCATTTTCACATTCCTTCTTTTCATGTCCAGTTTTCCATAGTTCCAACACTTTTCTCTTCGCAAGGGATTTGTACCATTGTTTTGGTTTCTTTTATGCTCCTTTAAACCCACTTTTGTCCTTGTACTTTCTTGAAAGGGCAAGCCATCTTTCAAGCTCTCATTCATAGATTTTTTTCATGTAAAAAAGCAAGGTTGCTATAAGGTAGTCCATCTTGAGCATTTCAGAAGCAACACTGAAAATAACAATCAAGTCAAAGTTCTGCACATAGAATGAAGCAACATAAAACAGTTATCCTATTCCTCAAGTTTACATCTTTGGAAGCTAGTTGATTCAAAAGCAAACTATAGATTTTCAAATGTTTTGCAATGAGATCATTTTCCTTCTTCTTTGAAGAATATAAATGTTTTCTAAGAACATAAGAAATGCTCCTCAAAGCTTAGACAGAATCAGAAATGTTTGCCTTGTCATCCTTGTCATTACCACAACCTTGTAAAAATGATCTGTGGTTTGAGCTTTACCCAAAAGTCTGTAATGGAGGGAAATGATTCAGGGACCAATAGAGAAAACTCTACTTCAAGTTGTAATGCTTGGAATTCATTGACTATGCCAAACAACTTCTTACACTAATCCAATATCTTATGAGGAGTCTTGGAAATCTATGTGAAACAATAGGTTGTCTGAAATATGAAATGCAATAAGAACCATGGCTTCATGTATCTTGTTTCTGTAGGCAAATCTCTCATAATCACAAGTGAACTTACATGTGAAATCACCCGGTGTAGAGCATAGGCTCTTGGATGTGAGAAATATGGTAATCTAAGGTTTTCAGGTGTTACAATTATGGGATATTAGGTGATCAATAAAAGAAGTTTTTTCCATGTGTGTGGTTTTCAATTTTGCAAAGTGACTATGTGCTGGTTTTGTCTGTTTTCGATATTTATATTTGCTGTAGAATGGAAATTTACATCCCCAAAACAAGAAAAACCAAAACTTTTTGCAGATGTAAGCATTGAAAAGCAAGAAATGAAAAAATTCTCTTTAGATTTGATCCATGTAGCTAGTAATATTTTTGGAAAATCAAGTCCCATATATGTGTAGAGCGCTGTACTAGCATTACAACATGACAAGAATTGTGAAAAAATGAGATTTAGCTAAGTTTTATGGGGTTGGAAGCGTATATAATTAGATCTTGTTTGGATAGCTTATAAAATTTACAAACAAAAGAATTTGGGGAAAATACTAGTATCAGTAGAAAATTCTTCAAACCAGCTTTTCAAGTATGTATTGTTTGTTAATTTTCAACTTTGTATGTCAATGTTATACCTAAAGGAAAATAATGACTTTTTAGGGCATAAAAGCTAAGGTTGGAGGTCAAAGGTTGTTGACTGGTAATTTGTTGGGTTGAGACTTGGCATGGTTGCTCACAGGGGTGGTGGCTTCGTGGAATTTGGGTGGCAGCCAGGTGGGTTGTGGAGTGTGGTTGGTGGCATGTTGATCGTGGAATAAGAGAAGAAAATATAATATAATTGTGTCCTAAATATTCTCCTAATTTCTCGCAAGGTTTAGAGCATACAAGATCTTGAACATGATAACAAGTATTATAAGTCGTGCAATCTCCATTGCATCTCTATTGATGTAAAAAAGCATGAGTAGTGGCACAATATAGAATCATCCTAGATAAAGGAGAATAAACCCTAAATGATTATTAAATTAATTCATGACGTGTTGTATTCCTACAATTTGAGACAAAAAAGCACATGATCTAAGTAAGCTTAAGTATGTTAGTGTGAAAAGGGACCTAGTCAATTAAAAATTTAATTAGAAATCACCTTTTTCTCTAACAAATGGATTTTGTGAGGGCATTGGCAAGGAAGTTTGCATCCTTTTGGTTACCCCAACAATCATTTGTCTTAAAAAACATCACCCCTGTAGGGAAAATTGCAATGACATAAATTAGTTCTTTGTTTTAGCAACTTTTCCATGCACATTTGAAATGCCAAAAGTTATTTATTTGGTTAATAAGGTTGTGGACATGTTTTCATACCAAAGACTAGTGTAACCAATAGGTGCATTAGCAATTGATGCCAAGATTTTTTGCCAATTTTGGTGATCTCATAAGGTTGAAAGGAAGCCCATTGTCATAAATGTAATGAGCAATGTTCTAATTTAAAATCTCCATGGAATCATTGTGGAAGGTGTTGTTAAATTGGCCTCTTTTATGGGAAAGGATGAGAATTTCATCATTATAAGAACATAGTGGTGAAACAAAAGGATGTGGGCTAATCGATTTGATAAGCCACAAGGATGTTTGTCTGATACTTTCTAGATAGAGGACATGTTCTTTCCTTTGCTCTATTACTTGCAATGTTGGCATCCACTTTGTTCTTTGATATCTGCCTTTATTTGTTCTTCTGCCAACCTTTTTAATTTGGTCTTGAACAAAATTTTATTTCGAGGTCAATCATAGTGCATATGTGAGTTTTCACTCAATTGTAAGTCCTTTTACTCATTCTTACATTGGCTATAATGCTAATGAAAACCCCAAGCTCTAAGAAGTTTCTCAATCATGTATGTATGTCGCCAAAAAGGTAACAATGCGTCAATTTTGAATGCCCTCTCGCAGTGGGGCAGCTGAACTAGAAATACCAACTACTTTTATGAATAACAAAAAGAACATTACAAGCCTACAATGTAATCGAAAAAAATATACTAGAGTCCCTATATTATGCATAAGAGGCTTAAAAAACAAAAAAAAAAACAATTTTGAAAGAGAAGAAACTTGAGAAGATGAAAAAATTGCAAAAAACAAACCTTTGATAAGATAAATCTTGGACATGTAATTCTTGCTGTTGTACAGTCAACACCTTTGAGGAAATATCTAACAACTTGAAAGAATAAAATTTGGCAGCTTGGAGGCGAAAAAATTGTTTTGGTCACTTCTATTTGTGAAATGACATAGAAATGGCTGATTTGTTGCAAAAGAAGTGAATAGCATGGACTTTGGGGCAAAGTTAGGGTAGTTAAATGTAATGTCCACTTTGTGAAATTAGATTTAATAATAAATAATAATAAAATTTAAATTTAAAAAAATAGATAAATAATAACAAAATATAATATAATATAACCACAAGTTAATTAAGTTAATGAAAGGTCAAGAGATACATAATGAAGAGTTGTGACTACCTCGACATAAGATATAAAGGGACAAGAGTTCATTTGGAAGGGGCTATGGAAGAAGGAAGAAGGAAGAAAGAGGAGAGTATAGGAATTAAAGAAGAATTAATGGAAGAAGAAAGGAATATGAAGAAAATAAGGAAGTGACTCTTTCAAAGGACAACAATGATGAAGGGTTGTAACTGTTTGCAAGGGTTGTGACTCTTCGTAAGGGTTGTAACTATGAAGGGTTGTGACTCTTTCAAAGAGGGCCAATTATGAAGGGTTGTGACTCTTTGAAAGGGTAGAGATGTTGAAGGGCTGTGACTCTTTCGAAGGGTGGTAATTGTGCAAGGTTGTGACCACTACAAAGGGGCAGTCATGATGAAGAGGTGTGACTCTCCCCCCACATTGGAAAATATAAAGGGGAGAAGGTTTCATTTGAGGACATCTAAAGGAGATCAATTTGGGAAATAATATATAATTATTCTCAAAGGCAAAAATGAAAAGTGGTGACTTAATCCTTATGAAAGGTGTTGACCGTTCCACCAATAAAGTATAAAGGAGGATTCATTCCAAGCATTGAAAGGGATACATTGTGCTGTAAATCAAGGGGTAAATAATTAGGACTCAATCAACAATCAATACTCATTACGGGCAAATCAGAGAATAACAATAAGCAGATTTGAGTCTAGGGTGTTATATTATTCTATTTTCGGTAATGTGGAAGTAATGATTAATTTATCTATGTGAATTTATAATGCATCTTAGTGTGTTGTTAATAAACATTAGGACATGAACTTAATTTGGCAATAGTTAGTCACAAGGGAATGGGAGAGAGTTTGCAATTAACGGAGAACCACTAAGGCCACATTGTTACAGTGTCAGTTAAGGGAGAACAACTATGAGGGCACCCTACTACACTATGAGAGGGAGAACCGCCAAAGGCACCTTGTTGCAATGACATTTAAGCAAGAAAAACTATGAGGGCAACCTATTGCACTGTGAGAGGGAGAACCGCTAAGGGCACCCTGTTGCAATGCCAGTTAAGTGAGAACAACTATGAAGGCACCCTATTGCACTATGAGAGGGAGAAGTACTAAGGGCACCCTATTGCAAGTACCTTCCCACTTCCTACGTTAGGGGACTATTGGTGAATCATAGATAACTCCAACCATAGAAGAATGGAGGACTCTATGTAGGGAAAATTGCTGTCTTAGGGCACCCTACCATGCCTCCTTACTCCACATCTTCTATAATTGGAATTCACATACAACTTAAGTGCTGCATAATGATGAAGGTATATTATCTTTAGTCTAACCGTTGATTTATTTATGAATAATGTTGGCATTGTGATCTAATCCTTATATATATCTACACACGCAAACTTGTATGTTGACATTTGTGTTCATATGGTGAATGAAGGATTCAAGTTACGGATCACATAATTAAAGAAGCCATTTAGTTGGTAAACCCTAACCATGCTACATTGCAATTGTGATTTAGGGCAACTTTTGGGGCATATTAGGAAAGGGACATCACAAATGGTATTAGAACATGATCTTACCATCGCGCTGGGTAAAAGATCAAACAAAGAATCATTCTAGTCAATAAGAGGGAATCTAACAATGTGTGTATCGTGTGTATACTTTGTGTTTGCTTCATGTCTTCATATATTCAGGTGTATACTTCGTGTCTTCATACATTCATGTCTTTCTCTTGTATAGCCAACACCTTTGAGGAATTATCTAAGAACTTTCAGGTATAAAATTTGGCAGGTTGGAGGTGAAAAAATTGTTCTGGTCACTTGTAATTGTGAAATGATATAGAAATGGCTGATTTTGATGCAAAAGAATATAAGAGCATGTAATTTAGGGCAAAGTTTGGGTAGTTAAATGTGCTTTTTGATTTGAGAAAAAATTATAAAAATTGTCTTAAGCAAGTTTTAGGCTTGGGAGTTCATGGGTGCACTTGGGGTGAACCTTGGTCATACCCTAGGCCATCCCAAGCTGAATGTTAAGACTTGAATCATATTTCCTCAATTTGTTAGTCAATAGTAAAGGACTTGGTAGCAAAGGTTTATAATAAAGGAGACAAGTATCAACGGCGAGGATACACGTTTCCTAGTAACTAATGTTCCACGTTTTCTTTTTCAGTTTTTATGATAGTAACAAAAATTGGTTCTTTGGAAAAAAAATAGCAAACCAAACTATCAAGATTTTTGTGTAATGTCCCTAATTATTCTCCTTATAATTTACCTGCAAAACCAACGTTAGTACCTAATATTTTTTTTTAATACTTATATGACACTCTATTCTAAGTTAGTAAGTGGGGGTTTGACCCTAGGACTGCCTCTAGGTCGGGCTTCTCAGAATTCCCATTTCTCGGCTTGAGGGATATAAGATCAACTCTAAGCAATCGGGCCATCAGCCGTCTTTCCGTAGAGCATTGTTCTTAGGTTCTCTTGGATACGGACATCGTTATCCAAGCCTGTGCATATGCTTATGACTAGCTATCAGTATATATACTGCCTATATGAGATTATAATAATCTCGAGACTAGGGAAATTATAATAATTTCCTCTAGTCCCCTTCATATAGGAATCCATCTCTAATGAATATAGAATTTATTTTATATGGTAACCAAACCTGCCTTTTTTTTGGGCATATACCCTGAGACTAGGGAAACCATGACAATCTCCTTTAGCCCCCCTTTTTAGATGGGAATCCATCTCTAATGAATATAGAATTCATTTTATATGGTATCCAAACCTGCCTTTTTGGGCATATACCCTGAGACTAGGGAAACCATGACAATCTCCTTTAGCCACCCTTTTCAGATAGGAATCCATCTCTAATGAATATAGAATTCATTTTATATGGTATCCAAACCTGCCTTTTTGGGCATATACCCTGAGACTAGGGAAACCATGACAATCTCCTTTAGCCCCCCTTTTCAGATAGGAATCCATCTCGAATGAATATAGATTTCATTTTATATGGTATCCACATCTGCCTTTTTGGGTGCATACCCTGAGACTAAGGAAACCATGACAATCTCCTATAGCCCCCCTATTGTTTGATTATATGTTGATTTATATTATTAATATTAGTTATGGATTAATATTAATACTAATTATTTATTGCTTACTATTGATCAATGAATTATAATGATTAATTATTAATTGATTGACCATATGTAGATTAATATTGTATTGATTGATTATATATTAATTAATATTGATTAACAATATTGATCAATATATTAGTTAACAATATATTATTAATTAACTATATTAATCAATAATATTGTATTGATTAATAATAACATTATATATTATTAATGTGGTTAAGTAAAGATTTTAAACATACATGAATAGTATATTAGTGTTATCGATTATGGCTTGTGATGATTTGTGATGGTTTCTTATTTCTTATAATAATAAGTTTAAATCTTAATTAAAACTTATTTAATCTTATATCGTCTTTGTTATTATAATATTTTAACATTATTATGTACTAAATCCCTATTTGAAAAGGGGACATCACATTTTGTAAAAGATGTGATTTAATCAATGACAAATATGGGGTTAGGATTTAAAAAAATAGACAGAAAGGAATAGTATTAGGGGTTTAAATAGCCCAAAAATGTTGGCCTCAAGAATTGCAAATATATCTGCAAAATGGAATATGTGATGTTTTGGCAAGTGAATTGCAAAAAAAATGGTGGTTTAATCAGTTTGAATTAAATTAAATCATGTGTGCAGAATTTACTAGAAAATTGAGAAAATTTAATTAGAAAAGTCATGGAGGAGCTCCGAGTCCCAAGAAATTTCATTTTTTTCATGTTTTATGCTATAATGTTTTGTAAAGCTTGCCGTACATATATACACAAGAAATTTCCCACTTGTTGAATAGTTTGCATAGGTGGCCATGCATGTATAATTCAGATTCTGATGGCAGCAATAGCCATTGATTTTCTGCACCATTAAAAATTCCCTGTATCAACTGACTTCATTCAATTTTTTCTTCTTCTGTCTCTATCTATATGATACTGCTCACCGATATACTTTTGAGCATGGTTAAATAGGGATTTTTGTCAAACATATTATACTTTGATTGGTGTAGTATTAAGTGTGCTAGATTCTTATATCTTTCCTAAATCTTAAATAAAAATTACTTGTGAAAGCATTAATCATGAAAAGGAAGTTAGGAAAGATATGGTGGCTAATTATGAATTTATGCAGGGTTCAATTCTACATTACGGCAGGGAAATGTCACCCATCATGAATACATCCAGGTTGTTTTTCTTTTGTAAATTTTATCCACGGTTTCCAATAGTGACTTGTTATTTTGTTAGATATCAACATATAAATGAAACATTTGTAACAGGTTGGAAAGGGGCGAGATGTTGGACTTAACCAGATTGCATTATTTGAGGGTAAAGTTGCTGGTGGCAATGGAGAACAGGTCTTGAGCAGAGATGTGTATAGGCTTGGGCAGCTTTTTGACTTCTTCAGGATGTTGTCATTCTACTTTACTACCGTTGGCTTTTATGTTTGCACAATGGTTAGTATCATCGTATCACTATTGAGTTTTAGTTTCCTTGTTGTACTTCATAATGCCACATTGGTTTTCCAGGTTGCAATGTTTGAAGATTTGTCAAGAGCAAATTCTGAACTTTACACATTGATTTCTGATGCAGATGACTGTCCTGACTGTTTACATTTTTCTTTATGGAAGAGCGTACCTGGTGGGTATCTTTAGGCAATGAATGATGAAATCTTTTATATGTCACTGTTAAAACTATATAATTATCAGTCTTAATGACATTTGTAATTGGTTTGCTAGGCTGAATCCTTTTTAATTCTTCATGGAAGCAAATATTCGAAACTAACCCCCAAGTCTAATTCTAGGGAAGCCTGAAATGGGCTCATTTTTTAGATTAAACGTTATTGCATCTTTTTATAATGTTTTATACAGTTCATTTGAACAGGTTATGCCAATTAATAGAAAAAAATATAGCACATTGGTTCGTTTGCGATAGTATTTGAATTGTGATCTATATGAATCAATTGAATTCTTTGGCAGGCTCTCTCTGGCTTGGATGAGGCTATTGTAAAAGAAGCTGGGAAATTAGATGACACGGCACTAGAGGCAGCTCTCAATGCTCAATTCTTGTTTCAAATAGGTGTATTTACTGCAGTGCCAATGATAATGGGATTCATCTTGGAGCAGGGACTCTTAAAGGTTAGTGATGCCTTCAAATATGTTTTCCTTCTTATTATTTAAATAGTTAGTATTTGGTGATATGACTCATGTCGAGGAGAATTACTTTCTATGCAAGTTATTATAACTAAGCAGTCCATAGTGAATGCGTTATACTTGAAAAAAAGGTAACAAAATAAACTCATGAAATAGATAAATGGCATACCCTTATTTTGTATGACCATCTGCACTGATAGATGTATATATGCATCTATATCATGTTTAGTAGAGAAGAAATATCACAAAGGCAGTTGGACAATGATTTTGTAGGGCATAGTGGAGTGTCTTGCAAAAAAAATGTATGCAGCATAATGCCTGGTCATCACATCTAAGGATATGTAGAGGAGCTTTACATAATTACATTTTCTTTGAAACTTGTAAGGATGCTTAGTACCATAGAAGCAGAAATCTCCAAAAATTGCAATTATACCCGATTAATCAGGAATTGCCAATGCTGCAGACCTATTCCTCCAAAAATTGTGATTATTTGGTCAACAATTATCACGTATTTTTTTCACGATATTTTGGGTGAGTAATAAGTTAAAACTCATGATTATTTGGCAAAAAATTCCTACCTAGTAGTTTTCACAGAGAAGATGCAAATTTCAAGGGGCATTCAACATGATGGTCAAGAAAAGGATCCCATTAAAGGTAGGGTTCAATGCATAGTCATAAAACCCTACTCTGCGTTGGTATTTTTCAGTGTCTTCATTCAAGATTTGTGAGAGAAAAGTCATGTTTGAATATGAGTTGTCTTCCAATATTAGAAAGGTTTTAGAATTGTTATATGTTAAGATTCTATAATGTATATAAGCATGCTTTATCCATGTTTTCATATGAATATATAAAATTTCCCTATATATTAAAAATTTCCCTATTTTTCATATAGTCTTCTCCACTGCCGTATCCTTCCATCCCCTGCTCTAGTTAAAAAATATCTGTCCTGGAAACCCATTTCCCCGTTCCCCTGTCCCTCTATTACAGAAACTTGGGGTAACATAGAATAAAACAATGAAAGGAAGCCTTGCTACCTGTGTTCTTGACAAATGTGCAATCTAAAGTGTAGAAGTGATACAAGGTCAATGAAGCTTGCCAGAACAGTGACGCGAAACCACATGACGGTTAAATTTGTAGTCAAGAGAAGAAATATGAAATCAAATGCATAATGATGCAATGATACACAATAATTCTAATACAACACAAGCCTGCAAGACCAATAATATTTTGGAAAAACAGGTGATGAATCTCAACATTAGAGTCCAGCCATCCATTCACAGAAAGACTCCCAGCTTAGGAAGATCAGAGAAAAAAAAATATTTAATAGATCAAGATGCAAGATTTGCTAGTACAAGTAGTCCTAAGGTACTAGGAACTTCACATCTTTCACGTAGTGAGAAACTAGTAAATGGGAGTTTAGACCTTATAGAAAAGTTTAAGTTCCTCCAATTGGATTGTGTTGATCAGAGAGAACCACAAGGTAAGCTAGGTAATGCACTTAGTGCACGTTTAGAGTTACTGCTGCAAGGAAATGGCAAACCCATTATATAAAATGCAATAGCTTTTGTACAATCCCTTCTATTTTCTACAATTAATGGGTTGAACTCTATATTTTATTTGCTCGCAATATATTTATGCTATGGAAATGCCCTTGAATAAAAAAAAAAAAGTAGTTTTTGACTGTTTTTCTTCAATATTTTATGTTTTTTTGCGAATCTGAATTTTTACCCATTTTCTCTCAATTTTTTGAAAAAATCCATAACTTTTTGTTTGCCGATTTATTGTTATAGTAAATTGATGTATTAAACAAAGGGGACTAAAGATCCTTAAATAGATGTACAAAGGCAATGTTTCTAAATATAACAATTGTGAACTTAAGACAGAAAATGAAACTTCCTAAAGCAACCAAGATGACCATTAAAGAAACATTACAATATTTTAGTACCCTTTTCCTTAATGGTCATCGTTCTACCAAAACCTATAAAAGAGAATCTCAGGTCTTTTCGTCACAAATGTATAGAAGGCTGTTCCCTTCTCGTTAAAATTCTTTGCAAAATGACCCTGTTGCTGAGACCCTTTATGATTCTGCAATACTTATGGAAATGACGAATATAATCAGAATCCACCCGACTTGATGTTGGGAAACAAAAGCTGGGATAATTGTGGTCTTCTGTTTCTGGGATTTCTGATTTTTTTTCCACAAAAAATCATGATGGGTTTTCATTGTTTTCCACTAAAAATTGTGATGGGTTTTTTCGATTTTTTTTATATAAAAAAAAATCATGTAGACATTTTATTTCTTTTCTGGTTTTTGCCTGGTTTTTTGAACAAAAATTATGATGTTTTCTAAAAGGGTTTTGCTTGTTTTTTGCCAAAAAAATTGTGGTTTTCTTTGTCGTAGGGTTGCTGGTTTTCAAATGCTAATTTAAAAAAATTTGAGGTTTTCTCCATTTTCTCCTCAAAATGAAGGTTTTTGATATTTTCACAAGATTGTAGCTTTCCTTATTTGACAAAATGTATTGATGATTTTTTATAAAATCATGGTTTCTTGCTAGAGTTTTTGGTCCATACCTCGAGTTTCAAGGGCTAACGTTGTTCCTAAAAATGTAGTAGAGTTTATTGGTGTTCCCGAGTGTTGCTGCTTTTGACAATTTTTGGCAAAATTGTCGTGTTTCAAGGTTTTGAAGTTTTTTGAAGTTGATCTTGTTGTCTTTGAATAAAGGGAGGGATAGCTTTGTTACCCGACATCATGTTGGAAATATTATGGTAAACTTTCTCATACCCAAAAGTGCTTCAGTACAAGGGAGGGTCTTAGTAGGAGACTGATCTTGTAGAGTGTTTTTGTAAAAACCCCAACTACTGATATAATTTGCTCACTACAGACTCACTGTTTCCACTCTTGCCAATTAATCAATTACGGTATAAATGTAATGAATTCAGGAAACATTCGTCAACTGTATCTTAATAATTTATTCACAGTAAATGGATAACTTGATAAAAATCCACACATTCCAAGTTATTGATGGTATTGCTGAGAAGATTCAAACTTAAAACATTTACAATAATAGGTTGTGAATAAATGTTGGCACCTGTGTTAAAGAATTCGCTCCCTGGCTGCAGAATGTCTTTCGCAGTTGTCAATGAACAACCTCCCTCTTCACTGCCGCTGTCATACCTCTGGTGACGTGTAAATGTTGCAGGCCCCGATAAGGTGCCTCTTCATCTCCATTTCCAACAACCTACACCACGTCCGTGCATCAATTGATCTCTGTCTAGCTTGTAAGGCCTGCTGTAATGGCGAGTCATCTGTTCTTAACGCCCGCCGTGTATTCCATTATCCACGGAATGTATCGTGGACTGCTTTAATATTTACCACCACCGAATATTTCCCTCTACAAAGAATGTATCGTGGTCAGCCTTCACGTATTCCACGTGTGATAATATGTGGTCTGGACTCAGTGCAAACACCAAGCGCTAGGTAACTGAGGGGACTGATTCTGACAATCGGTGGATTTGTCTCCACTTCCCTTTCGCAATCCTTCTCAATTTTTGCCTCTTTCTCCTCCCAATCCCATTAGGCCAGCACACAGACTGACGAATGGAATTCTGCACAAGTAATCATAACCAAAGAAAACAATTCTCGAAATCAGTCTATCCAAGCATGTCCGTGTCATTGCAACTCGTCTCTTTTATTCACAACCAAAAATCGGTTGTATCTCGTAAGGGAATTGCCTTATTTAAATGTAATTAACAAGCAACTTAATACTTCCTTTAAATTATTTAATATTAATTTGTTCAGATAATTAATATTAAATAATTAAGTCTTTTATTTAATTAGCCAACTAATGACTATTTGGGGACATGACAAGTCTCCCCTGCCTCGTGTTGCTTGCCCACAAGCAACTGTGAATCGGGATGGCTCAAAATCTGTTCATTTTCCCAAGTAGCATCATCCAAAGGTAAATCCTTCCATTTGATCAGGTATTCACGAATAGTGCGGTGACGCAAATGCCGATCCCGCGTTTCGACAATCTGTTCAGGAACCATTGCAAGTTTCCTGTCTTCATCCAATGGTGGTAAAGCCTCGGAAACTGGGATACATTGACCTAAAGCGTTTTTGAGACAAGAGACGTGGAACACATTGTGGATCCTGCTACCGACCGGTAAAGCCAATTCATAGGCGACCTCTCCAGTTCTGCCCACAATTGGGTAAGGCCCATATAACCGAGGCTTTAATTTCTCAGCCCCACTCCGTTTGAGAGATAACTGTCGATAGGGTTGTAATCTGAGGTACACTAAATCACCAACCTCAAAACTCCGTTCTACCCTCTTCTTATCAGCGTAGAGCTTTTGCTGGTTTTGTGCACAATGTAAATTTTCCTTGAGGGTTTTCAAGATGTCCTGACATTCTTGAAGCCAATCTCGGGACTTAGGCACATTACTGATATCAAAAGTAAGCTCAACAAAGGATAAAGCATCATACCCATATAATGCCTTAAACGACGTCATATCGATGGACATATGGAATGTAGTATTATAGCAATACTCGCTCAAATGCAACCATCGAATCCAAGCCTTTTGATGCCCAGCGACATAATGACGAAGGTAACCTTCAATCCACTTGTTGACTATTTCTGTCTGACCATCGGTCTACGGATGGTAACTAGTGCTGTGATGCAATTCTGTACTTGTCAACCTGAAAATTTCTGCCCAAAAGTTACTCAAAAACCTGCTGTCACGATCACTGATTATATTCTTCGGGAAACCATGTAAACGAAATACTTCCTTGAAAAACAATCCGGCAACCCGAATAGCTGTGAATTCTGCAGTGATAGCAAAGAAATGTGCGAATTTTATTAATCTATCAACCACCACAAAAATACAATCTTTACCTTGAGCTCGTGGTAGACCAGTAATGAAATCCATTGAGATACTCTCCCATTTCTGATCTGGAATAGGTAAAGGCAGCAATAACCCGGCTGGATAAGAATATTCTGTTTTATTCTGTTGACATGTAATACATTCCTTGACATATTGCAAAACGTCATTTTTTAACCCTTTCCATGTGAATCTTTCCCGGATGTGCCTGTAAGTTTTGAAGTAACTAGGATGTCCTGCTAACAGCAAATCATGAATGAATTGTAAAATTCTCAGCTTTAACTTAGACTCAGGCACTAAGAAGATTCTATCTTTGTAGTAAATAATATCATTCACCACTTTGTACCTATCATCCTGAACTTTCCCGTCTAATAGATCACAAGCAGTGGAGTTCTTAGAATATTCTACCAACAACAAAGATCTCCAATCAGCTCTTACCCCGCTTAAAGCATTTATTTCTGGTCTTCTAGACAAAGCATCAACTACAATATTGTTCTTACCTTTAACATATTCAATTTCAAAATCATAAGCTTGAATTTTACTGATCCACTTTTGCTGCCTATCATTCAAATCTCTTGATTAAGGAAATACTTCAGACTATTATGATCAGTTTTAACTACAAATTTGGCTCCAACTAAGTATTGTCTGAATTTAACTAATGCATGCATAATAGCTAACATTTCCTTGTCATATATAGAATACAGTTTTTCGGCACTAGTGAGTTTCCTGCTTTCAAACAATATCGGATGTTTATTCTGCATTAACGTGGCTCCAATTCCTTTACCTGACGCATCACATTCTAACACAAAAGGCTGATCAAAATCTGGTAATGCAAGGACGGGGCAAGAACTCATTACCTCCTTGAGTGTATCAAATACCTGTTGTGACTCTATAGTCCATCTGAATGCCCCTTGTTTGGTAAGATCTGTCAGTGGCGCTCCCAGCTGTGAAAACCCTCTAACAAATCTCCTGTAATAACTGCATAGACCAAAGAAACCTCTTAGATCAAAAAGAGTCCGTGGAGGTGGCCAATCCAGAATAGCCCTGATTTTTTCTTGATGCACTTGCACACCCTTAGCATTGATCATATGTCCCAAATATAAAATTTCCGTCATACCAAACTCACATTTAGAAGCTTTTGCATAAAGAGATTGAGACTCCATTATACCCAAAATTTCATCAATATGTTTCAGATGTTCCGCCCAAGTCTTACTGTAAATCAGTATATCATCAAAGAAGACCAGCAAAAACTTCTGCAGCTGGTTATTAAAAATATGATTCATACAAGACTGAAATGTTGCTGGAGCATTTGTTAGTCCAAAAGGCATAACCAAAAATTCATAATGACCATAATGACAACGGAAAGCAGATTTATGAATATCCTATTCTCTTAATTTAATCTGATGATACCCTGATCTTAAATCAATTTTAGAAAAATACACAGCACCGTGCAATTCATCTAACGATTCATCAATGCGAGGAATCAGATACCTGTTTTTTATGGTCTTTTTATTGAGGGCACGGTAATCTATACACATGCGTAAGGTTCCATCTTTCTTTTTTACCATAACTACTGAAGATGCAAATGGACTGGAACTAGGCCTAATGTGCCCCATATCTAATAACTCCTTAATAGTTTTTTCTATTTCATCTTTGAAAGCCTTAGGATGCCTATAC
>MU226845.1:651044-668551 GCA_018584345.1 Thuja plicata
CAGAATCTGTGAATCCATGTAGATTCAAGTCAACTTTCTCATATTTGAGTCCATAATTTGGAGTACCTTGCAAGTATCTCAAAATATGTTTCACAGCCATAAGATGAATCTCCTTAGGCTCACACATTTATTGCATAACATATATTTGGTCTAGTATTAACCAGGTACATCAAGGATCCAATTATATGCCTGTAGAGGGTAGGATCTGCAAATGAAGAATCTGTTGCCGCCCCCTTTAGTTTATGAAAGTTTGTTTCCATGGGAGAAGACATGGGTCTGCAATTCATCATACCAAATCTCTTTAATATGTCCAGGGTGTACTTTCCTTGATTGAGTATATTGCAATCTGAGTTCTGTCTAACTTCCAATCCAAGGAAGTAATGTAGAAGACCTAAGTCCTTCATTTCAAACTCTTTAGCAAGGTCCCTTTTGCATTGATCAATAAGGTGATCTTCTCCTGTAATTAGCAGATCATTAACATATAATATTAATATTAACATATCTTCTTTGTTTTGCTTGAAGTAAAGATTTGGATCTACATTATCCTTAGAAAATCCTAGCTTCATGAGATAGCTATAAATTCTTTCATACCAAGCCCCGGGGGCTTGTTTAAGTCCATAGAGAGCTTTCTTTAACTTGCACACGTGAGATTCTGCCGTATGAATCTCAAATCCTTCTGGTTGCTCTAAGTAGACTCCTTCCTCTATTTTCCCATTTAGAAATGCAGTCTTTACATCCATGTGATGGATGTTCCATCCTTTGGCTGCTGCAATGGCTAGAACAGCTCGGACTGAGGTATATCTGGCGACTGGTGCAAATGTTTCCTCATAATCAATTCCTTCCTTTTGTGAGAAACCTCTGGCAACAAATTTGGCTTTATGTTTCTTTATACTGCCGTTTGCAACATACTTGATTTTAAATAGCCACTTGGATGAAACAATAGATTTCTCTTTTGGTCTTGGAACTATTTCCCAAACATCCTTTTTTATAATGGATTGGTATTCTTCTGTCATAGCATCCTCCCATACTCGGTGCTTGAGAGCTTCCGATGCATTAGAAGGTTCAGACTTAGAGAGATCATTCATGAAGG
This sequence comes from Thuja plicata, assembly GCA_018584345.1. Taxonomy (NCBI): domain Eukaryota; kingdom Viridiplantae; phylum Streptophyta; class Pinopsida; order Cupressales; family Cupressaceae; genus Thuja; species Thuja plicata. Next base: position 652,135 of record MU226845.1, read on the forward strand.
CCACATAGTTGGACAATCTTCGGGGTCTCTTACTTTCTCTAAAAGTCCCTGAAGGAGCTGCAAACTTCTTTGCTTCCTCCATTGTTTTGATGGCCTAAAGTGGTCTTTTCTTAATGTTCTCTTGCATTGTATTTTGTACTTCATTTTCATCGTCTTCAGGATAGTCCCTCTGAAGCTCAGGAGCAGGGTCCCTTTCTTGATCTGAAGGTGAGATATTACTTTTGGATTCAATAGAGTTTCTAGCTCTTTTAAAGACTAGATCTTCCTCAAATATCACATCTCTGTTGAGTTCAATATTTCTGTGTCCAGGTATAAATACTCTATAGGCTTTGGAAGTTTCACTATAACCAACAAAGATTCCTTTTCTTCTATAACAGTCTAGTTTTGTTCTCTTTTCTTTAGGTATATGAAAATAAACTAGATATCCAAATATTCTTAAATCAGTGGTATTTGACTTTATACCTGTGAAAACTTCTTCAGGACTTTTGTCTTCAGTGTGAGAGTGAGGACATCTATTTTGTATGTATACAGCTGTGTGGAAGCTTCTGCCCAAAGATAGGTTTCTAAGTTTTGATCAAGAAGCATGGCTTTAGCTGCTCCTACAATTGTTCTATTTTTCCTCTCAGCAACCCCATTCTGTTGAGGGTTGCAAGAAACAGTGAACTCCCTCTTAATCGGCTTCTTTACAAAATTCTCTAAAGATGTCAGAAGTGTATTCCTTTCCATTATCAGTTCTTAAGGTTTTTATTTTCTTTCCAGAGGAGTTTTTAGTAAAGGATTTGAACTCTTTAAATTTCGTAAGGATCTCTTATGACTCTTTACATTTGAGAAAGTAGATCCAGGTTTTTCTGGAGAAGTCATCAACAAATATTACATAGTATAGGAATCCCCCCACAGAAGAGATAGACATGGGTCCATAGATCAGAGTGAATTAGCTCTAAAACATTACTCGTTTCACTAGAACTACTTTGAAATGAACCCTTAGTGTTTTTACCTAGGGCACACCCCTTACATGTACCTAAGTGATATAGTTTTAACTTAGGTAAACCAATGACTATCTTTTCCATGGAAGACAAGGCACGGAATTTTAAATGTCCTAATCTTCTATGCCATATCTTATTAGAGTCTGCAATATCATGGATTAGGGCAAGGTTAGATTCAGTGCATACCTCATACAAGTAGCCTTTCGTTTGTCCTATAGTTATTGCTTTCTTGCTAGCCATGAAGGTACCCATTATCCTCAAATGCAGATATGGAGATTAGGTTTCTCTTGATGCCAGGTACATAAAGGACTCCGGTGGGTTGGATAGACATGCCTGACTTTAGTTTGATGGTGCAAGTCCCAACACCTTCTACTGGATATGTGTTGTCGTCTCCAATTGTTACTTCTTCATCAATTTCTTCTATCATAGAGTCCAATAGTTCTCTATATCCCGTGATATGCCTTGATGATCCACTGTCGATTATCCATGTATTAGATTTGTTTGATACTTGATTAGAAAGGGCAGAGTAGATTACATGTTTCTCTGAGTTATGGTCCTTTTTATTCTTTTTCACTTTAGCAAATGTGGCTAATTGTTTAAGTATGTCTGAACATTTAGCTGCATAGTGCCCATATTGATCACACCTAAAACATTGAATTTGAGAAGTATCCTTTTTGATGAACCTTTTCCATGATGGTCCTTCCTCTTCTTAAAGTGTTTCTTCTTGCCCATTTTGTGAAAGTTTGTATTTAACACTTGAAGATCTTGGTCTATATTCTTTTGTTTGATTCCTTTCTTGTTTTGTCTTGACTCTTCCTGAAGATAGTCAGACATTAGTCGATCAAAGTTTGGGAATTTTGATCTTGTACTAATGCCTTGTACAAAGGTTTCCCAAGTGTTTGGAAGACCGTCTAGTGCGATAAGTGTTAGTTCTTTGCTCTGGATTGTATATCCAAGTACCGTTAATTCATCCCTTAGAGAGGAAATTCTCATAAAGAACGCATTGATTGATTCTCCTTTATTAATACTTATATGATCAATTTCCCTTTTTAGTGCTAAGGTTATGCTAGCATTGTTTATCTCATACGTTCTTTCGAGTGATTTAAACATATGGTAGGCAGTCTCAAATTTTGTTAGAATTGGTACTATGTGATCTCTGACACCATTAACTATGATCTTTATGGCCCTTTCATTTCCTTCAATCCAATTCGATTTTTTTGGATCATTTTCTGGCACTTCCTTTTCTTCTTTTAATAAAGACTCAACCTTATTTTCTTTTAGAATCATTTTGGTCCTGAATTTCTATGATGAGAAATTGTTCCCTCCTTCAAGTCTATCTTCAAATCTGATAGCGCTTGCCATTGAATTGTGAGAAATGTAATAGTTTCAAATTGATATAGAATTTCTCAAGTTTTGAGAGCTTCTTGGATCTTCCTTTACCAGCGCTCTGATACCATGTTAATTCAACTCAAATGTATTATTCTAATTTCAATTTAAACTTTATATATATAATCAAAATTGCAAATATATATAATTGTCACTTCTATTAATATCAACATAACTGTAGAAGAACAATTCAGAATGTATGTAAAAACAATAACCTTGTATGTCGAACTTGCTTGATGAAGAATTATATATATATATCGCTAAATAATGCTGTTGTCTATAACCAACACTTATCAATTTCGGTGTGGTATACAAGCAGTCTATCCACTGTATATATATGCAAATGAATGAGAGGTCACGTCTATGATAGATGTGACTCCCTAAGGAGTCACACCTATCATAGGCGTGACTTATACTTTAACTCATATTACATACGATAACAAGCATGGTTTATTAAACTGTCGACTTTTTATACAGTCGACTATATTACACCATCAACTATATTATGTGTTTGATGCAGGAGCATCTTGGGTCCTTGGCAATCCTGCTCAACCAAAAACATGTTTGCTTTTGTTCTTTAGCTTGTTTGGAGAGTGCTCGGTGATATGCTCAGTTTATGTGGTGCTCGGGTGTTCTTTTTGTCTTGCTTTACCGATGGGTCTCGGTGTATGTTGGTTTCTATTGTTGGGTTATGCTTTCACCGAGTTGGTTTTTCATTTGCTCGGTTATATTCTTACCGAATGTTTGCTGTTGCTCGGTGATGTTCTTCTCGAGTTGTTTATCGTGATCTGGCCAACTTTTGCATTTAATTTCTGTGGCATGATTAATGTGGGGTCTCTCATTGGGATCTGTGTGGACCTAAATCTGGGTCTCTCTTAGGGATTTGAGCGCCGACCTATTTGGTGGATTCTTGTAGATATTTGTTTCTCTGTTCTTAGTTTAGGGAAGCGTTTTGGAGCATAGTAGATTTTGATAGAAGATTAATTGTTGAGACATTTGAAAGGCAGGTCTGTGACCTCGCATGTATGAAGATCAATCTGTAATTCATTGGATGTATATGGCCGAAACCGGGAATGCCTTACAACTCGACATGTAAAAGAGTTTGATCAATTAATAAAAGATATCTGCTGTTTCTTCTCTCCTTGTGTTGTTGCTTCCGTGTTGTGTTACTGCAAGCTGGTTTGGTACTTGGGAGTGCCCTAGGCCCCACTGCCTACCTTCCTTGCGTCAGGTGGTATCAGAGCGAAGGTTAGATTTAATTTCCTTCTTGTAAACCCTAACCCTAGTTGGTTGATATTGTTGTGGGGTAGCAGATTGCGATCTAACCTACAATTGCAGAGGGATTCAAGATGGTTCATGGGAGAGGAAATGCAGCTCCAGGTCTAGCTGATATGTTAAGATAGATGGCTGCAAGATTGGAAGTTGTTTATACAGCCCAGCGCAGAGGAAGACATCTTGAAGATGTTAGCGATGAGGAATTGGAGGAAGTGCAAGGTGAAGCTGCACCTGCACCTGTTATGGATCAAGATGAAGAGAAATTCCTGCGAGCATTGAAAAGTTTGAAGTCCACACCTTAGTTTAATCCTCCTGAGTATAATGGAAAGTTGGATTCTGATGAATTAATAGATTGGATAACTGAGATGGAGAAGTAGTTTGAGTATGAGAATGTATCAGAGGACAAGAAAGTAAAGATTGCAAGTACAAAGTTGAAAGGTCATGCATCCTTGTGGTGGGAGCATCTGCAATTGGATCAAAAGAAGAAAGGTAAAGACAAAATGAAGGTATGGGATAAGATGGTAAACAAATTGAAAGGCAAGTTTCTACCTTGTGATTATCAGATTAACCTGATTAGGCGAATGCAAAGTTTGAAGCAGAAAGATAGATCGGTAAGAGATTACATTGAAGAATTCTACAGATTGGACATCAGATCTAGACATGTTGAAGATAAAGTGGAAAGAGTAGCAAGATATCTGAATGGATTGAGAAGTTCCATACAAGATGAGATCAGCTTGGTCAAGATGGAAAGCATTGAAGAGGCATATCAGTTTGCCCTAAAAGATGAGGAGAAATTGAACAAGAGATATGAACAGAGACAGAGGTAGAGGTGGTAGATTCCCTAGAGGAAGAGGTAGATCTCATGATGAAAACAATAGATCTGAACCAGACAAGTCAATCTCAGACACATCTCAAGATAAAGGAAAGACTGAATGGAAAGGTGGAAGTTCATACCGAGGAAGAGGCAATTACTCCCGAGGTGGTTATAGAAAAAGAGGGTTCCGAGTAACTTGTTACAATTGTGGTGACGAAGGACATAAATCCTTTGAATGTACCCATGCAAGCAAGAAAGTCAATAGCAGTAGAAATGCTTTGGTTCAAGAAGAGTTACCGAATGAACCTGAGAAGGAAGGAAATCTCATGATTCGAAGGATACTATGGAGTGAGAAAGATAAGCAAGATCCTGTCAGGAAAAGTTTGTTCAAGACCAGATGTAGAGTTGCAGACAAAGTTTGGAAGGTAATTGTTGATAGTGGAAGCTCGAAGAATCTGGCATCTGATGAAATGGTCACAAAGTTGCAGTTAGAGAGAATGAAGCCCCCGAAGCCCTATCAGATTTCATGGATCAAGGATGAGCATACATTAATGGTGAGGGAACAATGTTTTGTGAATCTGAAAATTGGAAAGTATTATGATAAGGTATTATGTGATATTATGCCAATGGATTGTTGTCATATTTTGTTGGGTAGACCTTGGCAATATGATAAACATGCTATACATGATGGAAGATTGAATAGATATTCTATTTGGGTTGATGGTAAGAAACAAATCTTGTTACCTTTGGTTGAAGAATCTGTTGGTGAGTTTTGTACATCTATGAAAGTTTGTCTGATGGAAGGTAGACAGTTTGTTAAGGATTTGAAAATAAATGATATTTGTTATGCTTTGATTCCTAACAAACCGAGTAAGAATACAGAAGATGAAATTCCTCCAGAAGTTGAGAAGTTATTTATTGAGTACAAGGAGACCATTTCAGATAATGTGCTTGATGGTTTACCACCAATGAGAGATACCAGTCATTGTATGGATCTAATTCCTGGAGCTAGTTTACCGAACAAAGCACCACATCGGTTAACACCAACCGACAATGAAGAGCTTAACCGACAAGTTGTGTGCCAAAAACCTTGGTGGTCTTCGAAGAAGATGGTCGACAACGATGCTCACTATCAGGGTTTCTCTTATGGTGCTTTGAGGACCTCTTGCAGGACAGGTTCCATTTGAATATACTGGTTGACAGATGCTTCCCACTGGTATACAAGTTCTCTTGTGAACTCATCTTCACCCGTAACTTCCTCTTCTTCGGATGTGTCTGGTTGATTGATCGGTCGGCCATTACATTGCCATACCGCTTGCCGCCATTACTCTCTATGGCTTAGATCTCCAAGTTTCGTATGACAGTGGTGCCGAATTTTTTAGTCCTGTAGGGAACTTAATGATTATTGTGCAAAGTAAACAGAGATATCATTTGCCAAACTTAAAGAAACATAATGTAATAATGCCAACGCAATATAGTCTCAGAAATATATGCCATTTATTACTATATGCGATGTATACAAAACTAGAATTGGTCCTTGATACACAAAATGTGTACCATAAATACTACTCGGTGGTTGGTTCAGACTGCCAACTGCCAACTACCAACAACTACCCATCGGGAACAAATGTCATTACGTTGCCAGCTAAACATTACTTTAATTAACACACATTTATTTATGAACACACCATAACTGCCAACTGCAGCAACCCCTTCAGAGTGCTCACCCCTTATAGGGAAATTAAATTATATCAAATCTATTATTAATAGGAGTTTGGCCTTTTTGAAAAGTTCTCTCTTGGAAGCATTGCTATTTTTTGAATAGTCACCCCTCTTGAAGAGGAATGCCATGGTATAAGAGGAAGATAAGATGAGAGTTGGAACGGAAGCAAAAAAATATGATACATCATCCCATTTTAAATGAAAATTTCTGAGTATAACAGCAGATACATAAATATATTATAAGCAGATTTGAAAAGGAGAATATATGCAGAGTTGTTAAGGAGAATTTATGTGTGAACAGAATTGTGAAGGAGAATGTATGTGAGCATAATTGTGAAAGAGAATGTATGTATGAGCAGGAAGGAGAGTGGATGTGAGTGTGGATGTATGTATGAGTGGAGCAGGCAGATTTCTGTGATGAGGAAATAAAGAAGACTATCAAGGCAGATTTTATAGAGGAGTTACAGCAGATTTGGAGCAGACCTTTTAAGGTGACTTTGTAGCAGATTTAAGGCAGATTTCAAGGAGATTTATTCTTCAAGAAGCCTAAGATTTTGTTGTTCAAGAGGTTGGTGCCTCTCCATCGAAGAGATTGGTGTCTCTTCCTAAATTGTTACTTGGTTGTGGGGATTGGTGTCTCTAGGGGGTGGTGCCTACCAAATTTGTAAGAGAGGTTTTTATAAACAAATCTTTTTGTGGTGGTTTTCTCCCAAAAGGGCTTCCACATTATTCTTGTGTTCTTACTTGTTTATATTGTGTAGTTGATATTATTGTTGTCGATTTGAAAATGTTAAAAAGATAGTCTTATGCTAATTCACTCACTCTCAGTATAAGGATGTGGTCATCTGTTCTCTTCCAAAGGGTTATACTCCTTAGCTCTTAACCCTGTCTTTTTCTTCATTACTTGGTCACATATACAGCATAGTTTTTGTCCATGAATAACTTGCCCAAATTTCTGTTCACATGCCATGACCATCTAAGAGATTGTCTTCATCTTATAGGCCCAAAAAGCCACATGGATGATCAAAAGAATGATAAGAATCATTTGAACTCAGATTCAATACCTTCCAAAACCAAATTGACTTTTTGTTGTTCTATTAGAACAATATCTGCACGACTACAAAACTCCCAATCTATTCTTGTCTATTCCTACATGTAACCAAGGAAAACATGCAACTCATAATGATAAGCCATGAGGAGATTGATGGATAAGGATTTGATCATTTTTTAAAACTTTTATGCACACTATATGCTAATTTGCTTGCTTTATTATCATTTTAACATTGAAACCACCTTTCTTTGTTTACATAAAGAAATCAATCATTTAGGAAAATTGAATTCTGTGAATAAGATTAATTTAATTTGAATTTGGCCTAATGTATGTAAATTTTTAATGGTAACTGCTTAAAAGAAACAGATTTTACTTGTAAAAAAATAATTAAGTTCAATCCATTAGCAATATCAAATTATATCAGTGCAAAGTTAGAAATGTACTGTGGATTTAAATATTTGTGTATATTATCATGGCACTATTACCAGTTTTTTGTAATAGTTTTGGTTAAGGTAAAAGCTTAGGAAGGGCCTGGACCCATTACAAAGTAGCCAAGAAGGCAAACAAAAGGAGTCTCACAGGAAGTGAGACACAAACCAACAGTAAAATAGAACCAGTAGGGACCAGCAGAAAAGCCCCCGTTCAAGGTTATGTAGGGCAAATGAAAGGAGCCTTGAAGGAGCTGAATTACTACCTCCGGTGGCTTAAATCCAATATGCTTTAGAGTATTAGCCTTGCAATGCTTCTTTACCCTAAACTCAAAGTGGAGGATAAACTATTTTCCTTGAAAGGGGGCAAGGAGCCAAGAGGAGCAACCTGAATCATTTCCTCAGTTACATTATGACAGTTCTTTTTCTTAAAAGAGAAATTTCCAGAAGAGTATTGTCCACAACAGGACAACCCACATCACCCAACCCCAATGAGGGGGCGGAAGGAACTTGCTGGACCATATGACGACAGTGTTCACCAGTGGAAAGACACATACAGCAATGTTATATTCCACCTTGTAACACTTGCAACACATTATAAGGGACCCGTCATAATCAATGTGCTAAATCCAATCCGAAGGCTTAGAAGAGAGAGGGACCAAGGGAGTTGCTTACAAATAAAAATGTTAACACAAAATCTAGGACAGAGGAAAGACATTAAAGTTAATCCGAAAAGATATTATGGTATATCTAATAAAAGAGAATTCTATATTTAAATCAAGCTATCTAGTTGAGATATTGTATTAGTTTTCACAAGAATATCAGGAAATATTTCCAGCAGAATTGATATTTAGATTGTACAAGGAGTAACATTCATAAAAATGGTTCCTAATGGAAAAATGTTTTCTAATTTTGTCTTAAAGGCTGCTAAGCAATTTGAGTGATTTTTTTTGGTTAGAGTAATTGTAGTATCTTTTCTAGCTTGTTGCCTTTTTAATATTTAGCTTTGCTTTCTATGTTCTTATGCTTTTAGCCATTTGTGGTTTGTCATTCTTTTATATGCTGGAACTCAATTTTAATCTCCTTTTGCAGTTGCAAGACTGTACTTTCAAATCTCATTGACTATTCATAGACATGAGATAATTTCTTTTTCTATCTTTCTTTCCAGTGGAATGCATTTTGTTGTTAGAAATAGGCAAGCAAAAGTACATAGAATATGGAATACAACATGATTGTGTGCTTAAATTTTGGCTTTCTTGCTTTGTTGGTTGAATATAATTTGTTGTTTATAGTAGCAAGTTAGGAAGCTTCTGGTTGGGATCAAAAAGTCAAACTTGTTATACAACATGATTTGGTATTTATAGACGTTTTCCTTTGTACGATGCTTTTCTCTTTTAAAAAAAATCTGCTTGAATTCAGGATTTAGAGTTCTGTTCTAGTAAAGTATCTCATTTAACATCTAATATATTGCAGGCTATTGTCAGTTTTGTAACTATGCAACTTCAATTATGCTCTGTATTTTTTACATTTTCCCTTGGAACAAGAACCCATTATTTTGGCCGCACTCTTTTGCATGGAGGTGCCAAGGTGAGATTCATAGTATTCTCTGGAATTTGCATCAAAATTTATCTGTCTGTTTCATGAGCTCATTTCGGTTTTTCTAACACTATTGAATTGCAGTACAGAGCAACTGGACGAGGATTTGTTGTTCGTCATATCAAATTTGCAGAGAATTACAGGCTTTACTCTCGCAGCCATTTTGTAAAAGGGTGAGATGAGTTTTATATGATGTTGCACTCCCTTCTGACAAGTCACATGCTTCCTACCAGTAATTTGCTACCTATGAATATGCAGACTGGAAGTGGTGTTGCTTCTTATAGTTTATGTGGGATATGGTTATGCGAAAGGTGGTGCAGTGTCCTATATCCTTCTCACTATAAGTAGTTGGTTTCTTTCTGTTTCATGGCTGTTTGCCCCATATATCTTTAATCCTGCTGGCTTTGAGTGGCAGAAGTAAGTTACAAAATTTCCTTTTATGTTATCAATCATTTCGATGATGGTATCAAACTCTTGAGAGAACACTTTCTTTTATAATCTAATTGTATCTAATTGTTAATATGAGACACTGAAAGTTTACATTAGCCAATTCCCTCTTTTCCATACATCTTTTACAGGACTGTGCAGGACTTTGATGATTGGACCAGCTGGCTTCTATACAAAGGTGGAGTTGGGGTGAAAGCAGAAGAGAGCTGGGAAGCATGGTGGGATGAGGAGCAAGTAAGTGGCCTGCTGGGTTATTTATCTTTTATTACATTGGCTCAAATTCTGCAGTTTCTTATCACTAAGCTTACTAGAGAAGAACAAATTTTAATCACAACTGTAAAAATAGAAAGCAGGTTTCGTTAAATTAATTTATCTTATTTAATAGCACTTTTATATTGTAAGTTCTTCAAAAAATGCCTTACATATGACTAGATTTTGGTGTGAAAAAACCAAGAAATATTGGCTAGATTGCATTGAATGAAATCATACTTTGTCATGATGTTCTGCTCTGTTATTTCATTTTCATCTCAGATCCTAGGCAATGAATACAAACTCTTGATTATTATCATTGACATCCAAAGTGAAATCAAAATGTTGCATCCTCTGTCATGATGAATTATAGGAGTATGTGAATAGCAGGATCCCACTAGTTTGTGTAAAGCCAATTTTGTATTTGAGTAAAGGGATCTATGTGTCCTTTACTACAGGTCGTATCTTTCATTATATTTAGCATCAAGCTTCTTGGGGTGATTATCTTCATTTTGTCTTTTAAATGTGGTGGGACTATAACCTGATGAATGAGCCAGTGTCCTTCAATGTATATGTTGGTCTGTCCTAGACCCATAATGTTCAAGTCAAAATTCTCCTTATCATGACTACATATTAATCCATCAATGAGCTCATATGTTGATACCAAAGAGTTTGTATGTTTTTTGGTCAACCTTCATATTGTTAGTGTGTATCATATTGGATATTTCTTAATAATTTTGCAATTCCTCCACATGGTGTTCAATCTTAGACAAATCATTCTTCACAACAACATAACTAGCATCTTGCACATCATCATCACATGCTCCATTTGTTTCCATACATTGCAAATCCGGATTACACGCTTCAGTTATCTGCCTACCTAATAATTGGGTGAATGTTTCTTGGGCATCATCTGTAATATTTGACACATCGTCAACACCCAATATAGGGACTCTTTTGTTGGCATATTGGTACTCGAGTGTCTCTAAATACTCATCAAAGGGAATACAAGCTTTTAAATCTTGTGACAACCTCTGATACTCAATAATTTTTGGGACCTCAAATTAATACAATAACCCTTGAATAGGATCCATGTTTTCTTCCATTCATAGGACTTCAAATCTTTTTGGCGGGAAGGTGTTGGTGTGAGATTTGTGACGACTACAATGTGCAGAATAAAATACCAAGTATTCCATTCTCTCTTGAACAAGGAAACTTCAAATGCTAAACTATGTAATGAATGTGTGATCAAATGAAGCAACCCCAAGGTTTACAATGTGAACATGCGACTTTATGTTGGACACAACTTAGTTTAATGATGTGATATGTTGGTAATCACGCGGGGACTTGCGCTATTCTTCTTGGACTTTATCAATTGTTTTCCCTCAATGGCTGGAACTTGGAACAGTAACTTGACTTCAAGAAAGATAAAGGGATGAAGGGTTAGGAAATCTATACTATTCCTAAGAACAATGATATCAATAGATGATGTTTAGATGAGTGAATTCCTTGACCAAGTTTCGCTTCGCCAAATGAAATAACTACACAAAGATGATGCAATCTCCCAAGGTAACAAAAGATTTTCACATTGCCAACATTCAACCAAATACTCAATATCGGTGCAATCCAAATGAACATTCACAATCAAACTTAGTATTTAATCAAGTTTAGATTAACCTTATACTGCGACTTGCAATCAACAAGTGGCAAAATGTATGAACACGAAATTCATCATATATCTTCACATTTCTCCATTTCAATCAATGAACTTTAACTAAACTCAGAGAAGTAGAAACCATGCAGAATATTGAAACAACATACACAAAGATTCACCGTGTCTTCAATGAAAATTGTATATTAACTTCAACATAATCTTGGCAACAATTCCAAATCTCCTCCACCTACTCTACTTCTCATTGCTATATAACTAACTCTGTCTCTAATCCCTTTCAAATGAGGAGGCCAAGTCTTATATAAACCTCTTAGTTACAGTGAGGTCCTTAGATTGATTTGAATCAATAGCTAAGATTATAGTTGGAAATCTTGAAATTGCCTCAGACTTGGCAGACTAAAAAATTGGACTCGAACTCGGACTCGGAAAGAAACTTGGGAAATAACTTGACAAAAGAAAAAATCAGCAGTTTTACAAAAAAACAAAAAAAAATAATGCATTTAGAGAACATAAGAGCCATAATTGAAACATTACACGTCATATGATCCTAAATAGTCAATATTTGAAATTTCATCATAGTTTTAAACTTTAAAATTTATAACAGCAGAAAAAGTTTATAAATGTTTACAAAATTACATCTAATGATATGTCAAAATGTGATAAACAGAAAACCTAAGATATCCAGTTTGTCCCCCTAGGCCCTCGGACCAGCCATGGTATGAACTAGTACTTGGTTGTGGTCCGGTTCGCCTGTGGGTTCGAACCCAGGCAGCCTGGTTCGTCCAGGCCAAACCCAAGTCGAACCAAGGCAGACCCAGGCATACCAAGTGCGAACTAGGTACATTTCCATTGAGAAACATTCTATAATTTAGTGCGGAAAACAATTATTACAGAATTTGAATAGGATCTTTAACATTACAGAACAAAATTTGCTGAAGTTCAGATATTTATTACATCAAATTTTCAAAATAAACTAGCCCTCAAGATTTCTTCCAGTGAAATTTTTATATCCAATTGCTGATAATGATCCATGTTCGACTAATTGGAAGCTCTCTATAGTGATAATCATATTTTAAACATTAAACAATATCTTCAATAGGTGAAGGGAGTTACAAGCTACTTTTTTAACATTTTTCAAGTAGGATGTTAACTACAAACAAACAAGCTCTTTGTATAGTGAAGAAGTTACAAGCATTTGAGGACTTGGAAAGCGAGAATGTTATTGAGGCAGCTGATCCCATTGGCATTGGCACTGTTTCTGAATCAACTAATGCCTTTGATGATGAAGAAGAAGATTTAGATAATCTATTAGACGATTGAAACTTAATATAAAGTTCCAATTGTTGAAAGTCAAAACAATGATACTAACAAACACACACACACACACACACCACATACACACATTTTACATGTTTTTGTACTAACGAACCCAAACCCTGTTTCAAAATTTTTTCGTACCGGCGAACCGTTTCTTTGAACCCGAACCTGAACCCAAACCGACAACTTAGCAAAAAACTAAAGACTACATCTTCCTCTTTCCTCTCCTAATATAACTCAATTTTTCAGGCCTTGAACTAGTAGGTGTTGAGGTATCTAAATGAGAAGTTGATTCTTCTTCAAAGGTCCCGTCTTTGTCATCCTCTATTTCATTGAAATCATACAATGTTGTTGCTTTTGCTTCTTTTGTTGCTTCTCTCTAATTCTCCAAGATCTTCGATAAGGAGGACATCATCACCATCATCTTGTTCATTGATGTTCCAATCACCATATGGATCAATTTCATCCAAGTCAATGGATTTCACACCCTCCACCTTTGAGTGCGAAGCTGAAGGTTGTACTGAATGAAGACAAGATCATTGAGTCGCTTCTGGGTCAACCTATTTGTCTTCTTTGTGTGAATGTTCTTAAATAAATTCCAATTTTGTTCACACTCATAAGCACTACATTGCTGGGACAAAATACCAAAGTTCCCAGACTCGAACTTGGCAAGGGTGACTCGACTCGTGACTCGACAATGTGAAAAAACCTTTGAAATTTAGAGATTTATTAAGGATTTAAAACTTGTTTCATGCACCCATTATTGAATAAAGCTTAAAGACACAATAACATCATTACATAGAAGCTAATTTGATCAAATACATAAATATACATCGATCACATTAGTACAAACGCAAATTAATACATTGACGACAATTAATACACTGACAAATAACCAATATTATCAAACACAACAATAGGCATTTTATGCCGGCTACATCATGCCCCCCAAAAGAAAAACTTGTCTTCCAGACGACAAGTATTCATCAAGTTATATCCAGGAAGACTAATGGCAAGAGTGTAGATAATGACTCGTACTGCGTAAAATCAAAGTTGTAGAGTACAAAAATAAAATTGGGGTTTCAGGGCAACACCCGCAGCGAGGTCAAGGGGCAGAGCCCCTTGCGGGGATTTGAGGGCAACACCCCCAGTGGGGCAGCGCCCCTCGCGAGGTCAAGAGGCAGAGCATGCATCATTTTCTTCAAGTTTCAAGATGCCAAAAACAGTACTGAGAAAGCCCAAAAATGCCATTCCCAAATCTCTTCTTGCCAAGTCTCTTGTCGAACAAAGCACAAGAACTCAAGAAATTGCAGCTGCCGTAGGGAAGGGTGGCGTTCATGTAGCTTCTATGTGATGATGTTATTGAAACTCAGTGACCCACTCGAGTTCTAGATGCGACTTTTGCATCTCAAACTGAATGTTTTTAGGGCAGCAAGGAAGAAATAAGTAAAAAAAAACAGTTAATTTTTTTTTTTTTTAATAAATGCTAACTTTATCTTGACATTGGGTGAGTCAGCTGGTTCGGATTCAGTGAGTCAGCCACTTGACTCGCCAACTCGACGGGTCATGCGGGTTAGATGGTTTGGCCCGTCGAGTCACGGGTCAGGGTCATTTTGATCCACTGAGGGTGGCTCGATTCCCTGACCCAGGGTACTCGCATGACTTGCGGGGGAGTCTTGGATCTCTGCAAAATATGAATTAGCTATCTTTCGAAGATTAGGCATGTAGGCACCATAATTCTCCCACCATAAATCTACAAATAAACATTTAGAAATATTAGAAACTAAGAATTGAGTAAAAAATGTAACAATCATTATCAAGTTTTTAATTTTTCTTATAGTATTGAACAAAATGTTTCACCTGGTTGTTGCTTATCTCTCCTATAAATTGCTTGTTGTGAAGAGAAGAGTCTCCCCTTTGCACGCTTGTAGATCTTGAACAATGAACATTTCCAAATTCATAAATGAGAATTGTTAAGCTCAACAATGAACATTTTCAACTTCATAAATGAGACAACAAATGTCAAATCTCACCTCCAACTCATCAAGAACCTTGTCTCTCAAGTTACAGTCAAGTGCCATCTTAGCACTGCATGTAACAAAACCTGCCTTTACCTCCTCATCAGCTCTAAATGAATCAGAGAAGTGGAATTTCAGGTTCAAGAAGTAGGCCAAGGCATGTATCGGTTGGCAGAGTTGGTTTGTCCACCTACGATTAATGATATGTGCCAAAGGATTTCATATTTTCTTGAGTTTCTGCCATAGTAATATGAAATGGCCTCTTTGGCCCTATCCTTGTCCTCATAAATGAAATCCATTGGCATGCCCTCTCCATCCACTATACAAAGAACCCTTACCAAAGGTTCTGTCCCCTAAAAAAATGATTTTTTAAAAAAATTATTACAAAATTAACCCCTAAAAAAAGCTGCAAATAGATTATTTTGTATAAAGTTCATAAATTGTATTTGTTACTTACCTTGATTATCTCTCCACTTTTGCTGAACCCATTATAAAAAACAACACTTGTCTTCTCCACCTCCGGTTTTTTCGGAGTATGCAAACTCTAGCCAAGCATCAAACACAAACATTTGCTTAAAATGAGGAATGACACCAAGAGTGCCTTGCAATGTGAGGAAACGGCTAGCAAATTGTGTCACTCCTGGTTGCACAAGGTCTTTGCCATTTGTGTGTTTTCTTGTCAAAGACGACCTAAGTATGGTTGTAGATGAATTTGGTGACACTTTTAGCATCTTCAACCACCCTTTACACCCATCCAATCTTCCCAATCTCTTCTAACAAGAAGTCCACAAGCAATGTGCAGCACAAGGACTCCATGTAATTATGGGATGCCTCTCCATAAGCATTCTACCTGCAACTAATATGCAATTGTGTTGTACGTGATAATTTGGACAACATTCTCAAGCCCAACTTCCTGGGTCACCCCATCTAACAAATTGTACTAAGTCACAACATTTTTTAATTTCATTTGAGGCATCTATAGACTTGAGAAATACCATTGCACCATGAGAAGCTACCAAGAAGTTGAGGAGAGTCCTATTCTATTCATCTGTCCATCCATCAGATAAGATGCCATATCCTTTTCTCCAATTTTTTTTCTTATCATTAAAGTCTTTTTCACGACTTTCTCTAGCAATGACCCATTGAAGTCTTTAGTTGTTGGGGCCTTAGACCCCTTGCTTGCAATTGTAAATGCGGTAACCAAACTTTCCCAATATGGGCTGTTCGCTGCATTGAAAGGCAAATTGTGACTATTCGAGTTTGCAGCGAGTCCAAAGATTTTTCCAACTATGGCTGAGATAATTTTAGTAAAACTCTAATTAGGGTTGTTATTGTTAAGAAATTATGGATCAGAAGATAAGATATAAACTGAATGTATGTAGTAGAATGTAATTGCCTTGGTTATTGATTGATTCTACATATTTGAATATCTATATATATTGAACTAGCAAATGTGAAC
>MU226845.1:674006-723377 GCA_018584345.1 Thuja plicata
TTTTAATATCTTTTTCTATGTACTCCTCTAATTCGAGTTCCATAAGAAGAGAGGTAAGTTGGGTTCTCCAAGATATAAAATTTGAAGGACCTTCTAATCTATCTTCCATTCTCATGCAATGAGCCATATCTAAAGAATTATGCTCAAGAATTACGTAATTTGAAAATATGCTCAATTATAGATTTTCTAAGGTTTAGATTTTATCTCCTCTTAATAACCTTGCTGCTCTGATACCATGTTAAGAAATTATGGATCAAAAGATAAGATATAAACTGAATGTATGTAGTAGAATGCAATTGCCTTGGTTATTGACTGATTCTAGATATTTGAATATCTATATATATTGAACTAGCAAATGTGAACAAGAAGTGACGTGACTGTTCACATTAGAAATGACATGTTTGTTCACAATGAAGTGACGTGATTGTTTATAATAATTATCGGTTTGCTTTAATACAAATCGCATTTGTTAAGGCTGTGATATATAGTCACTATCGTGACTGTTAATACATAACAGTCATGATACACATTCGCTGTTTAAACCGATAATCATATAACCTGATTTCAATATATATACGATATGCCATTTAATATATATATATATGTGTTCGTTCCAATGCATATTTAATTCAGATATATATATCCACTTATTATATATATATATATATATATATATTATATGCAAGGCATTCATTAAACACGAACGAACAATACTTTAACAGTTATAACAACTTCTTACAAATATTTAATGTCATCCAATAGGAAAATTACATTGCTTTGAAATACATATCCTTTTAAGGATGAACCAATGAGAAATTCATTGTAGTAATACATTAAATGCTTTCCACATGTCCACTTGTGGATGAATTTGATTGGATTAAGTGGGCATGTCGGCTTGGAATCACTTGATTAGTTGAAGATGAATAGGCGCCACCTCAGTGTGTACATCCTTATCCTTGATTAACAAAGAAGAGATATCTGTTGATACTCATCATTTGTCCAACTTTGATCAACTCTTCTGAAACTATCTTCTTGTGAAAATGATGCTTCATATTCCCAAATAGGTTCATCTTCATGGATGTTCTTCATCCTCCTTGTTTTGGAAATCTTCTCCTTGAATTTGTTCTTGAAATTGCTTTGGTCTTGTCATCTTGCCTTCTTGTGATACTTGGGTCCTTCATGTTGATCTTGGATTTCCAAAGGAAATTCAAGATTGAGATAGCCTTCCTTTTGTAGAGCAATTTGCCTTCCTCGCATGAATTTATCTTGAATTGAATCTCCTATGATCATCTCCATGTATTGATCCTTGCAAAACAGATGAAAATATTTGTTAAGTTTATGAAACAAAATTGAAAAGTCCTAAGACATTTTCATGATAGAACATCTTTTCCAAAGAATACAATTTTTAACTTTCAATTGGCATTTGGATAAAGAAATATGATTTCATTATTCACAACCTTTCTCTTACTCTATGCATTTTCATCAAATAAGTTCTGATTTGGATATGAATTCTGATTTTTCTGAGTTTGAAATGTCACTCCTTGAAATTGCACCCTCTATTCCTGAGTTTTCACAAACTTTTTGCACCTTATTGGTCTGATTTTTATGCCCAGGATTTCTGATTTTGTACTCTTCCTTGCTACCCAGAACGATTTGCTTTCAAAATATTTAAAATTTCACCCGGTCTGTTAGGAATTTGATGTATAGGCCTGATTTTCGCACCCTCTGCTGGAAATTCAATTCTTGAAGTCTGGGTCTGCCACCAGATTCGTCTTCAAGTGATCAAACCTGAAAGTTAATCCTTGCTTTCCTCTCCAAAATTGCCTCCTTGAGTATATTCTCTGATGCTTAGAGCTTCTCTGCCTTGCAATTGTCAAATTGTGTTTGAAGTGTGATTGGAATGGTTGCATTTGATCTCCCTTTATAGCCTCCAAAAGGTGTGACTGAAGGGTTGCGTTCATTCCTTTTATGAGGCTGACTTTCATGATTTTCTCTTTATTTATCTTTCCCCTCAAAGGGTGGAAATTCAACCTATAGAAGGAAGGTTTGCTCTTGGAAATTTATCATCAACTAGAGTGAAAATTTGCGCCCTACAAGGATGTTTTGCTCAAAGGGTGGAAATTTGATACTTAGAAGGAAGATTATAGTTTCCTCATTTTTCTTCCTTCTACATTCCCATTTACTTGTATTGTTCATCATCTTGCTCGGAGGGTGAAAAATCTAACCACACGTGGAAATTGTCTTAACAAAGGGTGGAATTTCTTGGTTGACAAGGAAATTCACTTTCAACTCTTTTCTTTTTAATTTTCTCTTGATTTAACTCTCAATTTCACAACGTGGAAAAATGACCCTGACAAGGAGGATTTCACATTTCTTTCATCTTTCATCAACATTTAACCTTAAGTAGTGGAAATTTGAGGGGTGCAAGGAAGTTTTTCATTTCCAACTTGTCAAAGGGTGGAAATTCATAGTTGACAAAGAAATTCCACTCTCCTTTTTTAACCTTTACTTATAAATTTTCCTCAGGAGTGGAAAATCGACCACGACAAGGAAGATTTCCTATGTTCCACAGGGATGCATCCCCTAGGTTTCTTGACCCGCTCCTGTCCCCCTTCTCGTACCCTTTTCTGCAAATTTGGAAATGGTCCCCGTATGTTGTGTGTTTACAACACAATCGAAGGCATTTAGAATGTTAGATTAATCCTACAGGTTCATTGTATTCAATCTCAAATGCCATTTGTAATCTTCCTTCTAAATTTCCATTAGTTTTACCTTAAATAATAATTATTTATAAGCTCAGCTGTAAATATTCCTCCAATTAGCAGTGATCATTTTTTATGTAAATGCCTTTGAGATATCTTAGAATTTGGCTGAATCAGAGGTTTCTGTCCAGTAAATGTGGAAATTAAGGGGTTTTTGTCCATGAATTTCAGCCATGAGGGGGTTCATCCTCGTGTTAATTGAACCACAATTCATTCTTCATGAGGAAAATCAGATAAAAGAATGTTTCTCAATGATTTCAAAACTTGGATTATCCTAATGGACAAATCTTTCTGTATCCATTTCAAGGAGTGGATTATCTTCCTTGATATTCATCCTTTTCACAAGCCGTTGCTCCACTACTAAATCTTCATTAAGACAAAATGTCATTTGCTCCCTTTTTAGATAGTCTTAAATTTTTTTCATGGGTTTCAACTTTCTCCAAAGATACTATATGTGTCTCAGCATGTTTCTTCTCTTTATTCTTATGTTTAAATTTCTTTTCAGAGGCCATATTTGAAGAGTCCCTTTCAATGAAAATTCTATCATTTGTGTTGTGTATTCTTATATGAAAATTAAATAATTTGTTGTTTTATTGCCTTCAAAAATTGTTGTGAGATTCATTAGAATGTTAGTCAAATTTGGGGTCTATAAGCATTTGTTTTATTTCCTACATTTTCTAACTAAATTTAAATAAATTTTTTATTTTTAAAACTTTTTGCAAGTCAGTCCTGTCAAGATGGCTAGATTTAGGGTAGCTATCAGACCTCAAGTTTTCCACCTATCTTGGTAGCTACCTTATAATATGGATAGTACCACGCCTTATAATATGGCTAGTACTACTATACTGATTGAGTTCAGAATTCTTTTAAGGTTTCTCATTGCGGTCATGACCGTAAAACTTTTTGTTGTTTTACTTTTCTGTGTGGGAGAGCCCAGCTGGTCAAGTGTAAACTTGTCTCCACAAATGGAAGGACTTGGTGGCAAGCTCTATGATCCTGTGCTTACACTAAAGCTGCTTCTGCATATATTAAAGTGAAGCAAATAGAAAGGAGACTGTGTTGTCTCTGAAGGGTTCAGATTGCCTTGAGATGGAATTAATCAAAAAACATTTTTTTCCGAAGAATTTGCACACATCTTTTTAGAGACATATTTCCTACTAAATTTGCATACCATAATGATTGTTAAAATCTCTTTTCTTCTATTTATATGTTCTTTTGGAAGATCAAGAAACTTCATTCTTCATGTGTTATCATTCTCTTAAAAGATCTTATGTTTGTATGCTTCTCAATATCTGCAGTTTTGGATTACTAAACACTATATAATGTGAACTTGCCTATTAATTTGTTATATGCAGTTTAGTACTGTGGATACTAGCATTCCATTGAGTAGGTTTCTGAAGTTATGATTTTTGGCTAACATGTTCAATGTGAAATTTTTTACATTGCAGGTACACATACGAACGTTGAGGGGAAGAATTTTTGAGACAATTCTAAGTTTACGATTTTTTCTCTTTCAATATGGCATTGTATACAAGTTACATGTCACTGGAAAAGATACTTCTATTGTGGTAATGTGTCCTGGAATGCTTTCAGATTATTTTGCTCATTTGGTTTTAAATATGAAGCTAGGGGGTGCTTACTAGAAGCATGTGTGCATGGTGCCATAGTACAAAATAATAATGGATTTCAAAGAAAAATTATTCATGTTTTGTTCTCAAGGGCTAATCAGTTTTACAAGGCCTTGTTACTTCACCACTATGTGTGTTTGGTAAAAAAATATATATAGTAAAAAAGTATCATTCTTCCCAAAGCTCGGAGTATCAAATATCATGCATCTTATTCCAATAGCACTGATTATGGATGTGTCCATAAGACTCTCGTGAGCTTTCTTGCAAGAACAGATTGCAACTGTACAATCAATGCCCATGGTCTCAATATTTTTACTCTTACATGCAACTGCTCATGATGGTTTGTTGGCAAGCAAATAACTGCCTTCTGTTCTGTTTCTACAATCCTTTTATATGTTCTTTACAAAATTCAATATTTGGTAGATTGTGCCATAAATACCCTAAGTTGCCGATTCGGATGCGGATGCAGATGCGGGATGCGGGCGTGCGGATGCGTGAATTTTTTTTTTCGGGGGATGCGGATGCATTTGGATGTGTTTATATATATATATATATAATTAATTAATATCCAAGTATATTAACATTGTGTAAATATTATATTTAATGAATTATCATACATTTGAAATATATTGTAAGATTAATAAAATGTATATTATAATATATATAAAATAATTAAATATAAATATAAATAACAACATACTAAATAAAATAATTAAATATACATAAAATATTAAATATAAATAATATACTACATAAAATAATTAAATATAAATATAAATAACAACATATTAAATACTAAATAAGAAAATTCAAAACACTACACTCAGCAATGTAGCGCATCTGGGAGGGCTTCCGTGCCCGCTTCCGCCTCTCCGAGCATCCGCTCCCGCATCTGGAGCAAACCCGGGCGCATCAGTATCTAAGTAAATACCTTAGTCATTTGTGCAAGTAAATTGTCAATTGTGATAACAAAAAAATTTAAAAAATGATGCCCAATGTGTAGGTTTCAGTGATGAATCTGTGGAAGAGTTTTAAATCTCTAATGCTAATTAGCCAGTCCATGTTTGTCAAAAAATATTTTAGGGTTAGGTTTGTCTGTGCAAAAAGGATATAAAAATCACAAATATATATATTTGCTGTCTAAAAGTAGGAATCAATTTACAATATTACATAGCATGCATAAAATTTTAAAAAAAGTTTAAAACTGCCATAAAAATTTGAAATATACTTCAATATGTGTTCATCAAACTCAAATGAGGGCATAATTTTATAAAAAAATATATTAAACAATGGATATCTATTGTGACATTCATGTTTGACAAATATCAATAAAATGATATTCACAGCCTTCTTGCATTCCCTTCCAGGCAAGATGTTCACTGTTTAATAGTTGTAATAATGACTTAGGCAAGTTTGACAAATCAGAAATACCAAGGTAAGATATTCATTATTATAGTAAAATGAGTTCTTCATAAAGATAACCATATAATTTTTTTTTGAGAGATTGAAATTTCTGCAGGAATTTCTTGCATGAAGAGTATCCTGATATGGCCGATAAGCAGCATACTACAGTATTGGATGAACCTTGTTAGAAAAAAACTAGAACAACAGTGGTCATTTATGTCTGTTTCTTTCTATCTTGAACAGAACCCCACCCCACTATTGATAGGCAGCAAGAGTGATATGTATGCGAGAGGAGAGTTTGTTATTACAGACATTCCACACGAGGCTGGGGAAATACAGAAACCTTCCAGAAATGAGAGGCCCTGTCCTTCGAAGGAGACTTGGGGTTGTACCCCTTCCTCCTACAAGGAGAATATGGCCCCAATCAATGTCTTGCAGATGCAAGTGGCGAAACAAAATATAAAAAGTCATCAAAATGCCTGGGTTTGTTTTGGATTTTGCAAGAACTTTTTTAAATTTTTAGTTGGTTTGCCCAAGTTCATGCATGGTGAACCAACAGACCGAAAAGTGCACCCTAGCCAACTTACTAACCAAATTGTCTCAGAATCTGAACTGGGCTTGGATCCAGGTTCTGCAGGGAACAAACTGGCTATGTAGCTCTAATATGTATTATTATTTTTCTACACCATTGTTATCAAGAGATGCAATGGTAATGTTGATCATACAAGGATGGGGGTGCTAATAAAATTAGGTTACACAAATGATTAAGGGGTGACTGCTATATTATATATATATATATATATAAAGTTAGTAAATTGTAGGTACAGGGACAAGTCTGCTATCTGGGTCCCTATAATGGAGTTTCCTTGCAACTATTGCATAACCATTTGTTTTGAAAACCTGCTGACCATATCCTACCATGATGTGATTTCCATCTTACTTCCTCATTTGTTGGTTTTGGCAATTTAGCTGGAGACTATCTAGTACGGCAGTCTTTTAACATACAAACACAAAATAATTTTCAAATGTTTCTCATATGACACATAGACATAGCCTTACTTTGTATGGCCACATTTGAGATGTTTTAGTATTTACTCTCTTCACCCTTGCACTCTCAAGACCATTCTGCCATTCGTTTATGAGCCTTTCTGATGAGGGTAAGAACTAGATGCTTTTCTTTGCTTGCTTAATATATTTAGTTCCTACATTTATAGAATGGCACCACTGTTAATTGTAGTGGATAGTATTACATGTTACTACAAAAATGATTACTGTCGAGGACTTGCTATGAAGCCCAGTAATTTGTCTGGATGGAAGTGCACTGTTTTTGAAGTTCAATTAATTTTGCATTGCCGGTCTTGTTTTATCATATATTTTCTCTACTTGGTGACTTATTTTTTATTCTACGAGGTATTAATGATTTAATATGTGGCTGTAGATCTACGGCTTATCTTGGATTATACTGGTTGGAATCATTCTTATCTTCAAGGTTTGCATCATAATTTATTTTATTCAGATTACTTTTATAATGACTAGGTTGTAATGACTAATGCTGTACCTGCTACGCTGTAATATAACTTTGTAGAACTCAAATTATAGAATTAATTATGAGACCAGTTTATGATTTGAGATTAAATTAGTGCGACTTATAAAATGCTTTAATTCTCTTAATCTAATGGAATCTAGGTAATTTCTATGTTTTGAGATGTGCAGGTGTTCACATTCAGCAAAAGAGTTTCTGTGAACTTTCAGTTAATGTTGCGGTTTATTCAGGGTGCTACATTTATTGCAGTTGTAGCAGGTCTTTCTGTTGTAGTTGCTGTCACATCATTGACAGTGACAGACCTTTTTGCTAGTGTTTTGGCATTTCTCCCAACTGGTTGGGCCATTCTATCTGTAAGTTATTCAGTTTGTCTATTTTGATGAAGATTACAAGTACTTGTCAGGGTTCGTACAGAACTGTTCGATCTCATTAAACATGTCTTTACTTGATGCAGCTCGCAATTGCATGGAAGCCCATTGTGAAAAGGCTTGGCTTGTGGAAGTCAGTTTCTTCCATTGCTCGACTGTACGATACGGGAATGGGCATGCTTTTGTTCATTCCCATTGCATTCCTGTCATGGTTTCCTTTCATATCGACATTCCAGACACGACTTCTATTCAATCAAGCTTTTAGTCGTGGCCTTGAGATCTCCCTCATTCTTGCAGGAAACAAGCCAAATACATTAGAGTAGTTGGCTCTTGTCTCTGTAAAAGCTGTATTTTTTTGTTTTTCTAATAGTTGTGTACTTGTATTCCATTTGTTGACTTAGGGGTATTCATTCTGCTGTATCATAGATTTTACACAACATTTTGAGGTGTATATCATTTAGGATATTCAAGCTTGTGTACAAGAAAAACTTGGCTGTCAATATTTAATGGGTGATAGCCAGTTTCGGTCTCTACAATAGACTTCAATTTTACCACGAGTTGTCTTTTTTTATTTGTTTTAAGGTTCTCATTTAACTAATTTCAGGCATCTTGATTTAATTATTATTGTCAAAGATAAGCAATGATTTATAATTTAACAAAACAATACCAGAGTTGAACCAGGTTATCCTATTGGGAACATACATGGGCTGTATTCAAA
Source organism: Thuja plicata (assembly GCA_018584345.1). Lineage (NCBI taxonomy): Eukaryota > Viridiplantae > Streptophyta > Pinopsida > Cupressales > Cupressaceae > Thuja > Thuja plicata. Next base: position 682,430 of record MU226845.1, read on the forward strand.
TATTCTCTTCACAAATTTTAAAGCTATTTTAGAAGAATCATTTTCATACAATTTTTTTATTATGTTAAGTGGTTCAGTCTAATATAGGTCCAGATCCGGGTTCTACTATTCCTGGTCTCTGTTTGAAGTTCAGTCTGTCATGGGTTTAGATGGTGCAGATTTTGGGCCACAGTGATGTTCATGGCAAATCCAGGTCAGATAATTCACAGCCAGAGTGAACCCTCTTTCAAATCAAAATATCTGCAAAATCTGAAGGGCTTAGGAGATGGTACTATAACTAAAATTTATTAGTGGAGGAACCAGTTGAGGGTTAGGCGCTAAGGGTGAAGCAGTATATTGCCAGTGGAAGAGTCTCTATTAATCTGGGACCCAAAGTTCACCCAAAGTGAACCTGCTGTGAAATCGAAGGCCTCTGAAAATTCCAAAGGTATTTGGAGATGGTGTTATAATTGTAATAGATGAGAATGGATGACCCAGTTGAGTGGGGTAGTCATTGAGGAAAATACAATAAGTGCCACAGTGGAAGTGCCTTTGCTAAACTCGAAGGCAGTCAAAGCCTGTGAAACAGCTATCTTTGGTTTGTTCCCGTAGTCAGTCCTAAATGCTACAGTGTAATATATTTACGCCGAAGGCGTTTCCTATATGGAATGCATGAGCTGGTTTTTAAAATCAAAGGTTGAAATTACACTAAAAACAATGGACGCCCATGGAAAGTGTTTCGTCCGTTGATTTCCCCTCCTCACTTACACGGTTTCTGATGCAAATACACCATCTCTGTTGCTCAGACTTACACACGTGGCATCAGATCAAGAGGGCATTGATTCTTTTGGGCTAGAAGATCTCATCGCTTTGGATGAGAGTAACCATTCGTTAACTTATCACGTAACATACACAAGCATGCCACGCTACCATTCAAGTATCTGAAACAGGGGAACATGGAAATTGTTTGCTGAAATGGTCTTTCGATATGGATCCCTCTACCGACCATTCCAAATAGGATATTGAGGCCCTTTTCAGCTCTATTCTAACTGGCATGGCATACATATCTACTACCAATGCGGCTGTTATGAATATGTCAGAATCTAATTGATTCATATTTATCTGAGAGTGAAATAACTTGCCTTGCTCTAGATCACTCACTGGCATGGTAACGGAGGACGAGGAAACGTGGTAATTAGTGGAAATATCCCTCCACTTGGTTAGCAGCGAGATTTAACACCCCTAAATTGGTATGGTTTACAATCACAAAAAGAATGGTTCCGTCCAAGGAATTGCCACCCAAATACAATTTTGTGAGTCCTATGAGATTGTCGATCTGTTGAAGAATGTCGTCTCTTATGGCGATGCTCTCTAATGAGAAAATGGAGTGAATTGAAGAAAGCGGTCTCAACTAAGGAGGCAGTCTACCTTCAAGATGATTATCTATCAAATTACACCTTTTTAAAAGGGAGAAATTGGTAAGTGCATTCAATATTGGAACAATATTTGGACTTCCACTTCCGCTCATGAAATGATTGTACAACATAGATTGAGGTTGGTCAGACAGTGAAGATTACCCAATTCCCCAGCTATCACACAACTCAATTCATTCCACGTCATTTCAAGCATAGAAACCCTCGACCAATTTCCAAATGATTTGGGAATCACCCCCCCCACACACAATAAAAATAAAAAGAAAATAACTTTGCCCATCCCCTTCTTTCATTGTTTCTCTTCTCCTTGCCACGGGTTCGTTCCAATCCCCTATCCAGTCCATAGCTGACAACTTCCCCTGTTGCCAAACATTTGGATTAGTTGGATGAATGTGTTCAAAACCTTGACATTTACCTATGTATACTTAGCTATTTAAGATACGTCGAGTTTATTTGAAATATATTCTTTAATTGTTTTCAAATAGTAGTTGCATTTTGGCATTTCCTTGAAAAAGAGAGTTCTTCATACATATGATTTTTTCCCCTAAATAACCAAATCTAAACATCCTTGAAACCTAAGCCAAGCAATAGAAACTTTGTAACTTTAATGGTTTTAGATATTGAAATATAGCTTAAAATGTAATGTAATAGATGATTAGTTCTTGTATTTTATAAGGTTTATTTTGTGATAAAAAATAAATTGATTGTAGGATCATATACATAATAGAAAATATTTGATTCTAGAATGTTTAAACATTTTATTTTTCTTATTTGGATTTTTAAAAACTTAGATTGTAAGGGATTTTATTATACCTTTTCATAAGCACAAAATTTGATTGTAGTTCCTAAAGTTGCTTAAAGAACATCGATTAAAAAAACAAAAAACAAAAATCAAACCACCTCCAACAATGAGATATTGCATACATGTGCTTGATAATAACTTTAGGAATAGCCGCTTGCCCCAATATCAATGGGTCAAACTCTTTCTCAATATTGGTTTATGTTTTGTGTGGTAGCTTCATGAAAATATAGAAGTAAAAAGTCCTTCACTTCTTCAAGTACTTGTATCCCATGGCCATCCTTGTCAAGAACAAGCTCTTGGTCTCATTATAATGCCTAAAAATGGAGAACAAGAAATATTGCAAATAAAAATAGAATAAAATGCATCAAAATTCATTGTCTCTATTTCTTTTGAAACTGGAAACTCTAAGACAAACAATGATTGAATTGAAAAGTAAATACGTAAACAAAACTAGAGGTCAGAACATAATTCTTGATTAAATCTTTATTTACCTCAAATAGTCATAAACATTCAGGTTTTGCAAATTTTTCTACTAAATAAAACTAGAAATCTAAATACAACACTTAGTTTGAATTTCCTCAAAAAGTGAAGAGCATTGTTGAACATTTATACTTAGATTATTTACAAACAAAATTTCTCTTAAAAATGTGGTCAAAAGATGGAATCATGTTTTAAGTTCTCATAACACAACAACTAGTGCAAAATTAGAGGCATGTTAGCCCTCATGAAGCTATGTGCAGACTTGACGACAAAACATATCAGTCTACTTTTAGTTAACAAGGAGCGTGCCAAGCTTCAGCAAATAACCAAATACATAGACATGCCCGCAGATGAAATAAGATAATGTTTAATCAAACCAAAAGTATGCAAACTCCTATTTGTGTGTCATTTTGTTTGTGTTACATATGGATTAGACACTCCTTTTTATGTCTGTGTGTGAATATAATGTCATTGTGTTGGAATGACAACTGGTGAGGTGTTAAGCATAGAAAAAGACAAGAAAACGATGTCATTGTATTGTCTACGAACAAGCTCCATAAAGTTTTGTTCTAGGGTCTTCAAATTTATTTTGAACTTTTTTTGATGTAATCCCACCATACAAGAAAGTTGACCATCATTTTTAGCAAGGGCAAGTAGCTTTTCTTATTTGTGGTACTCAAATTTGATATAATCATTTGTATATCAATCTAAAATGGGATAATTCTAACATGTAGAGGATTTGAACTCAAGTTTTTGTAAGGTTAAGGTAAAAGTTGTGGATTATGAAAGAGTAATTATAGATTACAAAAGAGAGGTCACCTAAACAAAACAAGACTTTGTGTGCTGATGTAATGCAAATAAAATAATCCCCATCTGGTATGCATATGATAGGTAATTTGACCAACATAAACCCTTCCACATCATCAACAAAGTGCTCAGACATACCTACTCCTCTCCTCCTTACATATAATTTTAAAATTGATCTTCAATATATCTTTGACGTACCCATTACACACCAAGTTGCGATTGCTAGTAATATAATATTGGAACCAGGTCCGTAAGTTCGGGCCTGTTTATTTGATGGAATTAGGATGGAATTGTCATTGTCAAATCCTGGAATTGACATATTCTATGTTTGTTTTCAAAACATGAAAATGGAATAAGGATTTGTTAATTCTTATTTACCCCCAAAACCAGCATTTTAATCTTCCATCTAAAAAAGTGGAATTGGAAAATGAATTCCAATTCTATTTAAACAGAAATTGAAGGTAAATCAAATTTTTTAATTTTTCACGTCTGTGATTGTCATATATAGAAGCAGTAAACAATGTAGGGCCAATACTCCCAGCCGGCGCCTAAAATGCTGATAGAAGCAGTAAAACAATGTAGGGCTATCCGACAAAGCGTAAGAGATACTGCTGCCTTGCAGATGCGTACACAATGTGGAAGCGTAGACAAGGGATATGAACCAAATTTTTAAAAGATCACCAAAACAATGATAAGGCTGCGAACTATGAATGTGATCTCACAAACAATACCGTTGGCAGACTTGATGCTGAACACCACAATCGCGAGATACACACAAAAGGAATTGTTGCAAATGCTTTAAAAACATTAAAGGGAATACAGTTCGCAGGTCTAAAGCCAAAAGACAAAACCTTCGAGAATGATCTCACCACTTGCGCCAAAATAAAAGCATCTGAATCTGTCTTTGATATACATAAAATACAGTTGCTGAAAAGAATTCAGAAAATTTCAAAATGCAATTGGCAGGTGGCCGGACTGCACCATCTTATGTGCAAAATACATTTGTTGATAAAGGCTTTAGAAATCTTCAAGCACACTCAATTGATAGCAAAGCCAACAAGTCTTCCCTGCGTCCTCCTAGTCTGTGGCTAGTAAAAGGACCGGAACGGGCTATATGGACATATCATAAAATATCATCGCGCAGGATATGCATACAATATATTTGATTGAAAATTACAAATGGCAGGTGTAAACAGAAAATCGAGCCAATGTAATTGGCAGATAAAAAAAGATTCCACAATCTTCCCTAGCATCATCCCCGCCAGTTCTAAATAGAGTTTTAAAACAGTGATTTTCATCCAGCAAAACAAATGTGCGTAAAGTGAAGAATCGTGGATGTGGCATATAAACTGTTATATGGCCTCATATAATAAGAGTGAAACAAATGACATTTTATTCTTATTAAAAAAAAAAAAAAACCTCGTGGTATTTCATTTTTAGAATTATAAACTAAACGTAGGAAATACATCTTCTCATTATGAATTTCAGGGGAACCAAATGATTCCAACCATATTCCAAAAACTATTTCCTAAATTTTAAACTTCCTGAATTGTCAAACACTGGAATTTTACAATTCCAACATTATTTAATTCCAACAAACAAACAGAGTTAATTGCCTTAAAACCTTGTATGTCATTAAATTTTCATTACAGGTTGGTTATTTAACTGCTGTTCAAGTAATATTTTATGATGAGTAATGAGTAATGAATAATGATCATTCTATTTATCTATTTGAATTTGTTACCACAAATTTGAATATATTCCCTAAGTGGAAGTCTTCATGAAGTGCTTGATTAACTTCAAACTTCGTTTTAGAAAGATTTCTAGTTACAAATTTGTGAAGACACGTAGTGTTAATATTTTTTCAATGGAATTTTCACGGGGTGTTTAAAGCATTTTTTTAATTTTAATTTTAATTTTTGTTTTGAGAGGTTTCAAGTTTCAATTGTTTTTAATTGTATTCTTTGTAAAATCTTTTATATATAAAATGATTGTTTGTAGTAGCAATAAAATGTATACAATTTGAAGGACATGAGAAAGAATGTGTGGTTTTACATGCTCCTTAGAAATGAATTTGACGATTCTACGATCTTGTTTCTCATTCGTTGTAATAACTATTTTTGGTTACTTGTAAAAAAGTTCGTGTATCATTTCATTGTATCTAAAGTACTATCCTAATGTAAAAAACAATTTTATCACATGGTAGCCAACTCTATCTCATGATCCTACATACTCATAGTAAAGATAAAAAGCTCCTAATATAAAGATCCTCCCTAGACCTAGACCAATAACTTGAAGGTTCATTCGTAATAGTCTTGCTTGTGTATCACTTTAAATAATTAGAAACTTTGTAATTAGCATGCCAATAACAAATCTTCCATCTTTGCATATGGTATGAAATCTCTAACCTCTCTTTTGGATCGCAACCCTCCAATTGAGTTGATAATCAACATTTTTTTACATACACACAAGTATGATAACAATAGTCAAATGTTAGTTTTATGTCACAATCAGTTTATGAGCATTCACAAACATTTACATATTGAGTGACTTGTATATACATCACATGTATATATAATGTTTGATTTGTACACATATCGGATGTATGTAGTGACTAGCTCATGCATGTCATTTATACACTAGGAATAACTAATGTATGTGTCACATATATAGGGTGGTTGACTAACTAATACACACATCACAAGTACACATGAATGACTAGATCTTCACATGTATATAATGGTACTAAATCGCACATGCATCATCTAACACAATGTGACTAGCTCATACACACATTAGAGACACATATAATGATTAGATCATGCATATATTACTTATACAAAGTGAGTAGTTTGCACGAAGGAATTGGATGTAACCTTACAACAAACAACTACTTTCGTGGTTCACTAACACCACAAGCTTTAAGTACATCCTAGCTAGAAAGAGGAATATTGGTGCATCACATACTATAGTGTAAGTCTTATCCTTCTCTTGTTTCATTGCCAATTGCAATATCAAGTTAAGCATCATGTACTACTTGTTGCCATCACCAATAAGGGCATGCATAAAAACACATGAAACATGATGCTATAAGTGCTTACGTATATATTGTGATTACAATGCACATGCATAGTGATTAGCTATGAAAAGGTTGATGTGATCCTTTTGCACGAATCTACTAAATACCCAATTCATTAACAATAACCATTTAAGTGAATTCCAACTAAAAAGAGGAATGTTAGTGCATACCATACTACATTAGGTGGACATGTTTATGTTGTATCATTTATCACTTACTTGCTACTAGTGATGGTTAAATTGCTCTTGTATTATATCACGGTTAACTCTTGGCATCCATCACCATTATGCTATGGGTGAAGGTAAGCTAATCTTTTAAGATGCGATAATTAGCTCATATGATACTTGTGACAACCAATAATATCAAATTCATTCGATTTTGGAATGTGAGGGAATCCTATATGAGTAAGCATAATCAATATGGTGAACATAAGCTAATCCATAAGATATGGCAATTAGCTCCTAACATCTATCACTTGCATTATACTTGTACAACCATCTAAATCATATATATATTAGTCTCAATTCTAGCATGTGGTATCATCTTGCAATAAGTAAATATAATCAACATTCTTAAGGGTTTTTGTACCTTTGATATTGATACAAATACCATCTAGAGTGATTCATTCACCCCAACCAATGTTCTTTTGGAAACATAATATTTATAGTTTGCGTCTGGAATCAGATCGTGTAATTTTTTTATCATCAACGTTTCAGATCATGAAGTTTTCCTTGATATCTCTTCTCATCCTGATGATGGATCATAGAGTATGATCTGAAATGTTGATGATAAAAAATTACACACAATTGGACTCCAAAATCAAACTAAATATATTGACATAGATTATGGAAATTTGCTATTTTTAACATTATATTCATTAGAAATAAATCAAACTTGAAAAAACAATATTAGACAATGCTCTACCTCTAAAGATGTAATATTTTTTAAATTAAACATCATAAATATTTGCTTGTATTTATCCATCAAATATTTGTAATGAAAATAAAGCATACTATATTAGATGATACTTACCATTAGTTGTCCAAATTAGCAAAGATAATTATAAGGAACCTCATCAAACACTCAATACAATCTTGAACACATTCATATTGGGCAAATTTTCCCTTAAACTTAAGATTTCACCATCATATAATAAGAACTTAATTCAACACCATTATTAGATGCTAAGTTATCAAATTTATTTAGTCATTCGTAGTCATTGCATGGAAATGTTTATCATACCCCTATTTCTTGATGAAATATGCCTCACTAATGATTTAAGGCCAACTTATATCATCGTAAATTTATCATTGAGACAAGACAAAAGGCTATAATGTTAAACAACAAAGATATGGCGAACTTTGCTAGGACAAGTTCAAAGAGAGTAATAGACATTCGTGCATCAAGGACAAACCATGATTATAGTGACTCTAAAATTTCATCCAAGATTGGTGTAAAATTTAGAAGCTAAATATCACAAACCTTAGAGTAGCAAACTTGATGGTAATTGCTCGAATTTTATTATGTCTAAATATAAAAATTAGAGCATTATTCAACTATAGGGAAGCGTTCTAATCTAGTACCAAAGAAGTGTTTATTGGAGGCTTCTTGTCAATATGTAAAATATTTTTGTTTGGGGTCTTAAAAATGACGAATAAATAATGTTTTATATTGTATACTTTTGCCTAATTTAAATATATTTCTGAATAGGAAGTTGCATATCACTTAGGAATTGTTTTTAAAATATTTTATAACAAAATTAGATTTTTCATGACATTTATTGCAATTTGGTCCCCATTTGTTAAGCTATTATAGGGGTAATTTTTAATGGTAGTCCAACAGTTGATATTAATACTTTAAAAAAAAATTATGCTTCACTCACTTACCTTTTGGATTGATTAAGGGATAACAATAGTACAATCAATGAAAAAATTATAGACAATTAAGATCAAAGGGTTGTGCATTTACCATTGAAATTATAAGGAATTAACAACAAAGGGTGGTGAAATTGCCACTGAAATTATTCTCAATTAAGCATGAAGGGTGGTGTGATCACTAACAAAATTATAGTCAATTTAAGGAGAACATATATAATGAGCATTAAGTTATTGGAATTTTGGGGTAAAAGTATATATTGATGATCAATTATAGGCAACTTAGGGCAATTGTATTTAATATCTAATGCAAAAGTTATTATACTTTTATGGGTAGTGCTAAGATGACCAAAAGCCTTATTTGATTGTTCATTCTCATTTAAGGAAAACAAATCTCCTTTCATGTGTTAGACCCAATTCTTTGATTGTAAATTTATGACTTTTGTCCTCTACATTGGTATTTGATCAATCATCTAAGAGCTATCAATTGTAAGGTAGGAGGGCACTTTCTCTAAAGTTGGGGAATAAAGAAATGCTCAAACTCCACTTTAGTAAATGGTTCTTGGTTATTTATAGAGATAATTAATAATTTACATCATTTTGTATTGTACACTTTATGGTTAAACTTAATAACATTGGGACAAACACATTTCTCTTGTGTTGGTAATGATCTAAACATTATTATTGTGTAGACCTGTGCAATTTTTTTGATTGTATGTTCTCATGTAATGATATTCGTAAAAAATGTTATAATTGGTAAATTGCATAGACTGATATAATGTTTTATATTATTTTTTATAGAGATTATATCAATGATCATGGACAATTAGTTGAGTAAAATGATTATTGTGTTTACATCCAAATGAATTAATTTTGATATTTTAAATGATATTAGGTCTTGTGGAAGTGTCCTCCGTGTTGGCTCTTGATCTAGCCAATCTAGCCTCACCTATTTGTAAATTGAGAAGGAAGTGCATTTTATTTATTTGATATGTGAGAAATATTGTTGTCATTGTTATCAAAGGATATTCAAACATATTAGTATTATTAAAGAAGAAAGTTAAATCACATCATTCAAACTAAATTATCATAATCACCATCCAATTTTGGCCAACCCTCATCTTGCCTTGTTACCCAATGGAATCATTAAGCATTGATATAATCACCTTTAGTGGGCTAACCTATGAGGCATTTATTTATTAAGTCGAATTGCAAAAGTTTGCTGACTTGTTTTGTAAAAATAGAGGTAAATATTCTCAAAGTTGGTCACACCCCCATTTGATGAAATTAATAATTAATATAATCATTTTATTTTGGTCGACTCTTCTTGGAAGAATCACCAATATTAGTGGAATTACTCCCTTGGGTGTGAGTATAAGAAGAATATTGTATGTATAATATAAAGAAAGCATTTAAAGAAATACCTTCCTAAATTAAAAGCACAGTTAAAGAATATTTATGAGTGGATCTAAATGAGGTTTATGAGTAGATCTAAAAGAGAATTATGAGCATATTTTAATGAGATATATGATCAAGTTTGAAGAAGATTTATTTGCAATTTTAAAGGAGATTTATGAGTAGATTTCAAGTAGATCTACAGTAGATTTTATGAAGGAGATTGACATGGCTATCATGCTTTAGGAAAGCAATATTCTATAAGATAAAATTTTTGTTTATTTTGAGGTTGGTGCCTCTTAATTGACGAGATTGGTTACTCTTTCTAAGTGGGGTTCTTGCAAACCAGAAGTTTCTATGGATTCGTTAGTTGTTGACAGAGTTTGGTTTTCCTCTTGATGGTCCCATTATTCTTTGGTTTGAAAATCAAATTGTCATTCACATTTTGCACAACCCAATGGAGCATTAGAGGGAAAAGCACTTTGAAATCCCCATTCACTTCATTCAACATCTGATATAGGATTGTCTTATTAGATTAGATTACATGCCTATAGAGCTGCATGTTACAAACATCTTCACTAAACCTTTGGCATCCCGATATTACCTTTAGTTGTGGTTGATGTTTGGGGTGAAAGAAGTTGTCCTTGGGAAGTCTTTGAGCCCTTCATTCTACATTTCATGTTTCTTTCACGTAGTCCATCTCTCACTTTTTGAGGGGATTTTTTTTATATGATTTTTCTCCTTTTATCCCTTTGAGAGGTTTTGTTTGTATTGGGTACCTCATTAGGCCTTTATTTGTTGGGACCCATTCTTGAATTTCATGCATTAAGAGGATTTTAAGTCTACCTAAGTTTCACTTAGTGGGGGGAGGCGTTATAACATTTTATATTTGGATAGATGCTTTTTTATGTTAACTTCACTTAGTTGATCTTTATTTAGCTTTTGTATGCTATTCTAATATTAGATTCAAGCTTCTCTTTCTTTCTATAAAGAAATCCATTATGCATTTATCTTCATACAATAATCACACTAAAAAATAATGAGGGACAAGAGAAACACGTGGTTAATGCAAAAGTGACGCTAAAAGATAGCTATTGAAAATGACCATGAGCATCTTGAGAGGGAAACAATTGATGCAAGGGTTGAAATAGACTTACTGAAATGCTAGGGGAATGGATACTAAAGTTGCTACAAATGGTGTAGGTAAAATTGCAAAGGGGTATGGAATTTTTGAATCTACATATGATAAGAATGCAAAGTTACCTAATGGTTCGTAGCTTTGATATTTGGTAGTCTATGGTGAATGACAATGTAGCTCCACCAACAAATCCTTCTAGAAGGAAGGCAAGTGAAAAAAATGCAAAGGCTATGGATGTTATTTTTTGTAGCCTTTTTGAATTAGAGTTTGTTAAAGTAATGCATTACAATTTGGTGAAAGAAATTTGAGACAAACTTAAGAACATTTATGAAGGTAATGAAAAAGTTAAGAAAGAAAAGCTCTAAACCCAATTAGAAATTTTGATCATGAAATTTGAAGAAAATATTACAACCTGTATTCTTCAAGTGGATTAAATTGTCAGCACCATTTTAAGACTTAGTGGAAAGATTGAAGAGCATGTGATTATGCAAGATGTGTGGATCCTTACGACATTTTAAATGAGGAAAGAAAAGGAGAAGTCATCAAAGAAAGAAATAGGGCCTCCAAAGCTTCAATGAAGATGAAGAATAAATAACTTAAATCAAATGATATCTTAAAAGGAAAATTTGATGCAAATGAAGCCCGCTTTGTGAGAAATCTCAAGAAAGAATCCAAAAAATGCCAAGGTAAGTTATCCTTTAAATGATTTAATTGTACTAAAATAGGCCATTTTGTTGGTAAGTGTTCATAGGTAAAAATTGAGAGTAGTGATGAAGAAGAAGACTGTCTAACATAAAGAATGAAATTAGGCATGTACAATACCTAAGAGTCACAAACAAGATAGATATGAAAAGAAGAACTTTCACAACCATAGTAAAAAAACATTTATTCCAAAGAAGATAATAGCTCATCTAACCAAAGAACTAAAATATTATTAGGAAAATGGTATCTCAACCTTGTATTTACATAAGGTTACTATTTATAGTAAGTTTACATTTCAACAAAAAATATTCCTAATTTTCCCCAAAGCTTCAAATGGGTTAGATAAGCATGCTAGTAAATTTTCATTGCAAGATCATGTCTAGATTTGAAGATATTAAAGTTTATATTATTGAAGTTGCACAAGAAATTTTGAGAAGTCAATTGTGAAGACCTTAGAGGCTCTTAAATGGTTCCAAATTGTTTATAACTAGCGTAGTAGGTTATAGCTTGATAGAGCATGCCATGATATTTTTGGTGCTTCAAACAATTCATTAAGCACATACCCGATTCAAAAGTTATGGCCTTTAGAAGTTGGCTTTTCTGAAATAGGGAATATCAAAACATATTGGACACATAAATGAGGTGTAAAAGGGAGTTACATGTTTTGGTGTGTGTTTTGACACATCATCGAGAATCTTTGATTGGAGATAAGATGGGCTTTACTTTTAGGGCGGTTTTAGCCTATGTTTTTGTAATATTGTTTGATGGTTTCATGACTATATGGGTAAGTGCAAGAAGTTGGGTACCAATTCCGCGGAAGTCTTGTAGGCTTGAAAACTACCGCTAGAAACGGGCACCCGTTTTAGGCTCAAACACCCAATCCAAAATTCAAAAAATGGGGGCTCATTTTTCAAAATGGATACCCATTTTTTTCAAAACGGGTGCCCATTTTTTAATTTTTTTTTTAAAAACTCATTTTTACATGTCGATTTATTACATTTAAGAAACGAGTACACGTTTTTAAACATGTGCCCATTTTTTAAAATTTGAATTTACCAAACCACCATTTGCATTGGATTTCGGTTCAGGACAGGTTTGGTGGGACCAAGCCTATGCTTGGACCTCCAAAATAATGGCTAAGGCATTTGAACACCATATTTCTGTCTTGCCATAATTTTTTGAGGGTCTTCCTAATCAAATTTTTTGATGAAATTAAAACCCATTAGAGATCTTACTATCTAGATTTAAAAAATATAAATTTTATAGTGATATGATAAATTTTACTATTTTTAAAATATTTATTAATCAAAAGTGGTACCTAAACTTAAAATAGTAAGGTTCACTAAAACTTTAATAACTTTTTTGATTTTAGATTTTTGAAAAAAACAAATTATATGAGACCAATCTACATAGAATTCTATTCAAAATAATTTTTTTTTTTCTCAAAAAAGTGAGATTTTCATCAAATTATGGTGGTCGTACACGAGAGGTTTTGAAAATGTACTTTATAGTCAATTAAAAATTAATAAAAAAAAAATATTCAATTAAAAAAAAAAGCAAAAATATTCTGACCAATCTTTGATGTGTTAGGTACCTTCCCTTAAAAGGATTTAGAAAAATTCATTTATTTACTTCAAAATAGGGTAGTTGTACACATGCGGGGTATGGTCCTGAAACATGCATTTTGAAAAAAAGGTTTTTAAACATGCCTACTAAATATATTTTCTACCATGTGGGTATTCAAATAAATTACATATTTGAAAAATAGACTCTGAGCACTACATTTTCTATTAGTGGATTTTTTTTATATTCAGTCTCTAAGTGCCTCAAATTTTGACATCAATTGATAGAAAATTGAAAAAACAGGGAAAACACTTCCACTTTTTGCCCAAAAAGTGGACTCAACTTCTTGCTGGCACCCATATCTCATATATATTAGGTGCACGAGATATAAGTTGGGTGCAAGAGTTTGATAGTTGTTGAGTTGCCTTTGGATCTTAATTGGTGATACTATTGTAAGAAGCTTTCTTTAAAACTATATTGCAATTTGTTGTTGATTCATGAATAATATATTTGGTTCATCTGATTTCTAACTATTTTCTTCTGCAAGTTTATTCTATATCTATAGATTTCAATTGTGTCTCATTTGCAGGATAATCTCTGTTTAATCTGCAAGATAATCCATTATTGTTTAATCTTTGTTTACACTATATTTATATATATTTGTTATTGTTTTTATACATTTTATCACTTCTTTGATCTTATGTCTGGTGGTTGCAGGATTTTATCACTTCTTTAATCTCAGCTTGTATCAATACACATAGATTCTTATTCTTTTTGCAACATTGATCTAGCTTTATTTGCATTTGATTTACTCTACCTTTCGTTGCCTTTGGTTATCTTAATGCATTCTTTTTGCGCAGTATTCTAACACCCTTGCAACACTTCTCCACCTGGCTGGTAATCCATCTCAACATTTTGCATTATACTTTGTCTGCATATTCTTTACATAGCGCAACTCCACATTAAAAGAGAAGATTAAACTTCACCTCACTTTGTATTGTTTTGAGTAGCTTATTCACCTCTTTGCGTAGCTTGTCTGTATTTACCTTGTCTCACTATTGAGGAGCAGACTTTGTCTCCATTTTCTCCTGTTTATTTACCTCTTCTCTACGCAACACTCTCCCTCACCCCTCACCCTTCATTGCGCAACCCATCTTCCTTTGCATAGGGAGCTTTCAACATTTTAGTCAACCTTCTCTCTCCCTCCCTTCTCTCGCGACTTCTTTGACTGCTCTTTCTCCTTTTTTTTTACTGTGTTAGAAAGGAGGAGGTTGTTGTCTCCCTTGCTGCTTCTTATGCAACAACCCCTAGCTCTCCCTCCTTTGCATTGTGCAGCCAATGCATGTCCCTTGCGCAACATTTTCTGACTTTTCTTCTTTAATTCAAAACGTTTGATTCATCTCTGTCCATTTTCTTATTTTAATTGTACATTTTTGCATAACATTTTCTGAAGGTTATCATTATTCTAAGTTCATCATTACTTTATTCTTTTAAATATGATCATTGTAGGTTAATCCTTTATTCTAAACCTGCAATTCATTTTCTCTGGCTCTGCATGATAGCCTGTTAACTATCTTTGGTTTTTTGTTGATTCTTTTTAGATATATCTTACCATTCTTAACCATTCTTAACGTTCTTTTTGTTTTATCTGTAGGTTTATCATTTGTGCCTTGTTTTATTATTATCAAAATTTATTCAAGCCTGTTTAAATATTACCTTTTTAAAACATTACTCCAATTTTATTTAATTAACAAAAAGTTTAAACGTTTATTCAAATATTTTCTCTTAACTTTTTTTTAAAATCGTCAAAACCCATTACTCCTCTTATCTTTTTAAACTTAATTCAATAGCTAACTCTTTATTTTATTTCTCTAAAATTTGTTTCATCATTTAAACAAAAAATTTAAATTTTTTTAATAGTTAAAAATTCTTGCATATTGGCATTTACTTATCGCGTTAAATTGACTTTTAGCTTCATTATTATATTCTGCAACTTGTAATTCAGGTTATTTTAATCCATTATGTCAATATTAATTCCAGAGATTAAATTAACAAGTTCCAATTATCACGCTTGGAAGACTCGTATTACATTAATTTTTTTCTTTAAACATATTCTTGATGTGGTGACTAGTGCGACTTTTGTTCCCGCTACTACTACCTCTAAGGAAGATATTGATGCTTGGAATGAGAAAAGACTGTTCCTCTCCTAAATGGTTTTCCCCATGTAAACCACTATGTTGTGATATGCATGTTATTTATGCTAAGTTTACATAACTATTTTAAAGATTTGAGAAATATTTTGCGTAACCCTCCTCTCAAGGTTAGTGTAGGAAGTTTTTTCGCTATCTTAATTTCCTTACAAGTGGTATTAAAACTTGATCACCTTTGGTTTAAGTTGTGGGATATGGGTTTGTTGAAAAAATCCAGATTTGAGTGAGACCCTTATTGAACACACACCAGATGTTGAGAGACGGGGGGGCGAATCAACATAAACCAAAAATATTACTTAGATAATCATCCATCAATTTTATCCATCACACAACTTATTAACTAAACAATGAACTGAAACAATAATGCATGAACACCAAGGTTTTTATACATGGAAAATCAAAACTGGGAAAAACCATGGTGAGCACTTGCCCACAAACATAAATCACTGATATATATAGTTTGATTACAAATATAGTATGAGCTCATTGCTCTGAATTTTCAACCAGAGGCTCATTGCCAATACAACATAGAATATAGATAGTAGCTCATTGCTCCAAATTTGCATAGAGAGGCTCACTGCGAAAGCAACAAGATATAGAAAAGAGCTTGTGCACCCAATACTCACTACTGACTGTCCTAGGGAAAAAGTACATACAAATCTTCATAATAGATAAAGATAAATTCTCCTGATAATACAATTGTCATTTATAACTCTGTCAACCTTAGCAACCTACTGTCTCTGCCTTTCCTTCTCTGCCACACTCAGGAAATAGAAACCTCAAAAATTGAACTCCACTCTTTAGGAACTCTGCTTATAATTCTTCATTTGATCGTACACAACTCTCTTACCTTTTTACAAAGCACATATTGCACTTATTTACAAGATAGACAATTGAAATTACAATAGGGTCAACCATGCTCAAAAGAAAATTAAAATAAAATTACAAGTGGACCATGTCAACAAAAAATTACAATAAGGTCCAACGCCAAAAACATCTGGACCAAAATTTAAGTCACACATAACATGAACCCATCCATATAAGATATAAATATTAAATGTAATACCTAGACCAAAAACATGATGCATGATCCACTCCAAGAGAGATAGACCATGAACACATTACACATTGCCCAATAAAAAATCTGCAATAACCAAAACAACTGCCATAATCATCTCAAATGTGTATCATCACACTGCCCAAAGAACCACATCACTTTCTAGCTATCTCCTCACCTCCACACACTACAATGAGATTCAAACTCCATGTTAGATGCAATCACAACACATCTCTAGACTAAAACACAAATATATCATAACATCAATTGGTAACACAATTTTAGGATCATGAGGAAATGCCACAACCAAGACCAAAACATGAACATAATACAAATCACATCTGCACATCTTAATCCTTTATTTTTGGAGTTGAAACCTTCCGAAAAACACAACTAAAAAAATTTCATATGCAATTGTATATATATGTGATCGCACCACTGACTCTCAAACCTAAGAATATAATATTAAAGCACTAACAAACAACAGTCCCACATGATCTCCAGAATACCTACTTGTCTTCCACTAATGTATAGCACTATCATGTTATAGAACACAATCCTTACTTCTTTCAGACCAACTTCCTTATTCCAGACTTATCCATAGCACTAGATATACTTGAACATGTCTTGAGTAAACACCTCCAAACAGCAGTTTTTGACATCAATAACAACCAAACATATATTTCCAACAACCTTATCTAGAATATACTTTGTGATCTTATTGTAGGAAGTTTCATATGACAAGTTTTTCATGGAGAGTAGAGGTGGAGAAATTTTCTAGAAATAATTTCTAGTTGTTGAACAAGAAGATGGAGGATTTGTAAATAAATAAAGATATGTGGGATGTCGTGATGAGAATATCTTGGCACCTACAGATCTGACTAAGGTTTTTAAATATGATGTAATGGACGATAGAACCAAGGCTCTAATTAGATTGTGTGTGACATACCCTGTTCTGATCAATGTCCATGAAGAGACCTCTACTAGTAGACTATGGAAGAAGGTTGGTGAGATGTATCAATCCAAATATTTGGTAAATAAGATTTTATTGAGGAAGAAATTATATTCCTTGAGAATGGAAGAGGGTGGGTGGATTACAAACCACCTAGAAGCATTCAGTATGTTGATGAAGAAATTTGCATTATGTGTCATCAAGATGGAAGATGATAAATGTCAAATCTTTCTTTTTTCATTGCCAGATTCATGTGATTCTCTTGTTATAACCATCAGTGGTACTTTGGTTATTTTAAAGACTGGAGATGTGATGGGTTCTTTGCATCCTAAAGAGATGAGGAGGAAAGTATCCATCATTGCTTAGGAGACCCAAAGTTTTCATGGAAGAGCTAAGGAATAAGGAAATAAGGACGAGAATCATAATGAATATAAAGCTAGAGGGAGATCAAAATCTCCTAGAAAGTCCAAAGTTATTTTCTAGTGTTGTGGTAAGACTAGACACACCTGTAAAGAAAAGAAAAAAGAAAATAATAAGAAAAAGAAGAAAATTGATTTTTATTCTATGTCTAAGAAGGAATATGGTGATACATTCATTACATCTTTGGACACTCATGCAAGTATTGATGGATCGTTAATTGACTCAAGTGCATATTTTCATTTGACCTCTAATAAAGATTAGTTTTATGAATATGATGATTTTGATGGAGGTAAGGTGTACTTGTATGTTTATTCTCATTTAGATATTGTTCATCAAGGTAAAGTTAGAATTATGTTTTCCTGATGTTAGAATGAGAAGGAATAATGTTGTGTTGCATCTCCCTAGACTATTTGTTTTAATCTGTGAGAAAACTAATACATTCAGGTATACAAGTAGTATTTTCTAATGGAGTGTGTGAAATGGTAAGGGGTGATATGGTGATTTCTATAGGTGTTAGAATTAGCACATTGTACAAGTTGGATGCTTATATTTCTAAGTGTAATAGTAATTTTATGGAGACCAAATATGTCGATACTTTGTTGGAAAAGGTGAGGATTTCACCATCAGTGGATGATCATGGGTTTTGGGTACCTAAGGGTTATTTTTACTCTAACTCAAAGTTATACAGATAATATTATGTTATGACATTAGCGACTTGGCCACATCAGAGATAATGGTCTAAAGACCTTGAAAAATAAAAACCTTGTTGAAGGTTTGAAAGGTTGTAATCTTGATTTTGATTTCTATGAGCATTGAATTTATGTAACAAAATTGTGTTTAGTTTTAACCAAGTTCTCATAGATATTGTGTTGTATTGGATCTTATTTAATCTAATGTTCTTGGTCCTGTAGATGTTCCTTCTATTGGAAATCCACTAATTGTGTTTCATTTATTGATGACTATAGAAAAATGACATGGTTATTTTTATAAAGATTAAATCAAATGTTATATATCAATTTAAAATAAAAATAAAAATGGTTTAGTGAAAAACTAGAAAGAAATAAATTTTTTTGTGGACAAATAATGGCAATTAATTTTTCTCTAATGGTTTTGATAGATTATGTAAAGATTGTGTTATTCAGAGACAAAAGACAAATCTATATTCTCCAAAACAGAATGGAGTTGCAAAAGGGGTGAATAAAACATTGATGTAGAAGGATAGAAATATGCTAAGTCATGGTGATATCTTAAGACAAAAGTTTTGGGTTGAAGTTTTTTACATTGCTTTCTACCTGATTAATAGGCCTCCTACATCATCTCTCTTTGATAAACTACCTATCGAGGCATGGTCAGGTCATAAGTCTTCATTCATACATGTAGATTCTTTGGTTGCAAGACACATGCACATTTTAAAAAGGAGAAGTGAACACAGTTGGAGAACAAGGCTGTGAAATGTAACTTCCTTAGAAAAAATTATGGTGTTAAAGGATACAATATTTGGAGCCTTTACACAAAAGGCGATGGATAGTAGAAATTTTATTTTTAGAGAAACTAACCCTCCTATTATATTCCAACAAAAAAACTAAAACACCAGATTTGATTCAACTGTCTTCTATGCCTAAGAAAGTTGAATCGAGACCCTAGATAGACAAATAGTTGAGGAGAGCTCAACTAGCTCTAAAGGCTTAAAAGAGGAGGAAGAACCTCCAACTCAGCTTGTACGAAGGTTTACAAGGCATAAACAACTATCTAAAAGGTATTCACCTGATAATTTGAGATGTATTTTTTCTTTGATATTAGTGTGGATGAACCCAGACCTATAGAAGAGGCATTAGGTATGAATGATGCGAAATCCTAGAAAATTTCAATAGATGAAGAAATGAAATCTTTAAAAAGGAATACTACATGGGATGTAGTACCATTGCCTAAAGGAAAAAACCCTATTGGTTGCAAATGGGTCTTCATGAAAAAGATTGCTTCATATGAAGACATTGAGAAGTATATGGCAAGGTTGTTTGTGAAAGGCTACTCTCAAGTTGAGGGTGTTGATTATGGTGAGATATATTATCCTATTGCAAAAATTATGTCTATTAGATTTTTTCTTTCTATTACTACTTGTGATTTAGAGGATGAGAAAATGTATGTGAAAAATACTTTCCTTCATGGTGATTTAGAGGAGGATATTTATATGACATGCCTAGATCACTATGTGATAAAAGGTAAATTTTTTTTTTATTATTAATTAAAGAAATCTTTATATGGCCTCAAGTAGAGGCCTAGAATATGGTGCCAAAAATTCTATACATATGCATTGAGTTTTGGATTTGAGCATTCTAAACTTGATGGTTGTGTTTATTGTAAATATTATGATTATAATTTCCTATACATTGTATTATACATTGATGATATGTTATTTATTGGTACATGGACATATATGATTGTAGAACGTAAGTCTCATCTTGCTGCTAAATTTGAAATGAAGGACCTTGGTGTAGCCAAACATGTTCTTGGGATGGAAATTTGAAGAGAAAGAGTGAACAAAAAGCTATGACTAGGCCATAGTAAGTATGTCAACACATATTTAAAGAGGTTCAACATGCACAATTCTAGACCATTATGCGTTCCTTTTATAGTTGGAACAAAGTTATCTACTTCAGTTTGTCCTACATGTTGATCAGTATTGGAAGACATGAGAAGAGAAAGATCACAGTTGAAAATTTGATGTATGTTATGGTGTTTACTAGACCAAACCTTGCCCAAGAAGTGGGAGTTCTATCTAGATATATGTCTAATCTTGTTAAGGTTTATTGGGATGTGGTTAAAAGAGTATTCAAATATTTTATGGGTAACACAAAGTATTCTTTGTTTTATCATGGTAATTCTATAGGGGATAAGGTTTCCCTTAATATTTATGGTTATATAGATTCAGACTGAACATGTGATACCAGAAGTAGAAGATCCACAAGTTCTTATGTGTTTACTCGATTTGGTGGTGCAATCTGTTGGATGAGTAAGTGGTAGGTTGTGGCTACTTTGTCCACTACTAAAGATGAGTATATGGAAACTACTCATGCTTGTGAAGGAGGTTTGTATAACAAAACACAATTAATGTCATTTTATTAGCAAAACACAGTTAGAGTGTGATTAACATAACTAAGAACCTTAATTTTCATGCCAAGACCAAGCAAATTGATGTTAAGTATTATTTTTCTAGAGACATGGTCGAGGATGTCAGGGTGAAGCTGGTAAAGGTAGCAAATATGATTAATTTTGTAGTTTTATTAAGTAATCCTATGAGTACATAGAATTTCAAATAATATTTGGAGTCTATGAGCTTCATGACCCCTAGAAATTAAATTATTTTTTAGATACACTCATTTCTAATGCAAGGTGCTCAAAATTTGGGAGAACATTAGGAAAATGGCATCTCAACCTTGCAATTATATAAGGTTACTATTTAAGTAATTTTACATTTGAGTACGACATGTTCCTAAAATTTCCTCAAAGCTTGATGCACATACTATTAAATCTGTGTTGCAAGATCATATCTATATTTGAAGAATTAAATTATTTTGGTTTTTCGTTGTCAAAGAAATTTTATGAAGTCAAAGTTGAAGGCTTTAGAGGCTCCTAAATGACCCAAAAGTGTCCATAACTAGCATAGTAGATAATATCTTTGCAGAGCATGTCATAAGTTTTCCAACACTTCCAAAGTTTGTTAATTAGACACCCAGTTCAAAATTTATTCCCTCTAGAAAGAAAGGGGAATACATAAAATGTGTTGGGCACATAAATGAGCTATAAAAGGGAGTTGGGTGTGTTGGTGTGTATTTTGGCACATCACACGACACCTTTCATTAGAGATAATATGGAAATAACTTTTCGGTGGTTTTTAGCCCATTATTTTCTCCTATATATTAGGTGTGTAAGTTAGAGGTTGGGTGTAAGATTATGATAGCTACTGAGTTTCCTTTGGATCTCTGTTGGTGATACTCATGTAAGAATCTTTCTTTGCAACTATATTGCAATATGTTGTTGATTTTTGAATAATATATTGGGTCTCTTTTGTGGTGTAGGATTTTTCTCCCAAAATTCTTTTCCCATGTTCTATGTTGTTGTTTATTTCTATTAAATTGTAAAGATCTAAGATATTTTTTACAGAACCCTTCTATGAAGGTTATTGTAGGAAGTTGTTCTACTACCTTAATTTCCTTACATTCATACGAGAAAGAAATTATCAAAATATGAAAGGATAAATTGACCTTGAAGAAGAAATTATTTGTGCCTTAATAAAAATCAAGAAGGTTTAGAAAAGAAAATTTTCAAAAATTGTATCTACAAAAATATGAAGAAGGTGATCATGACTTGAAAAAAAATATTGCAAAGCCTTGAAGAAGCTGAAACTAATATCACTGGCCTAGAGATGCAACTTGGAGAGGAAATAAGGATAGAAGAGGGTGTTAGAATTCAACAAAAGATAAATAAACACAACAATAAAAAGATAGAATCTAAATTTTTTTCCTTAATAAGATAACTAGATAAAGAAATTATATACACATGAACAAAAGAATGAAGTTGTGAAAGAGCATCAAAATATTATATGGTATTATCAATTCCAAAAGGTCATGATTCATCAAGGGTAGTCTTGGATTTGAGGAAATCGAAATACCACCAACAAAATTTAGAGTTCTAATGTTATAGAATTACTAAAAAAGACAAATAAAGAAAAGCCTAATGTGTATGCTATTACTCATTCTTTGGTTATTGATTTTTTTTTGTAATTTATTGATTTCTTTTGTAATCAATTTAATCATAAGGGAAAGGATTGTATGATATGTACAAGAAATGATTTTGGGTTCTTAGAGAGAAACTGAATTTTTTCTCCCTTAAATGATTATATCATTATGTGCTATAATTGGAATAATTATGGTCATTTAACACATTTTTTGCAAAAGTGATTTTGTAGAAATTCCTCAACAAAACAAAGAGGATACTCATGATAAGAAAAAGAAGGAATCTACAATATTTTGGAAAAGGAAGAAAGAGAAACAAAATAAAGAAACATATATGCTTGTGCAAACAAGATTTGATGCTCAAGATGATAGAAATCAATGGTATATTGACAATGGATGTTCAAGGAAAATAATAGGAGAGTAGAGAATGTTTCTCTCTTTGAAGGAAGTGAATGGACATATGGTAAAATTTGGATATGATTCTACAACAAGAATAATATGAAAAGGAACTCTTAGTCTTGACAATTGGAATAAAAATACATAAAAGATCTTATATGTTAAGGTTTGAAGCATAGAATTATTATCATGAGTCAAATGTGTGATCAAGGATGCAATCTTACTTTTCATACTCTGGGTTATGAGATAAGGAAGGAAAGTACATGAAAAATTCTTATGTATGCAAATAGAATAACAAATAATCTATACATCTTTAGTGGGATCAAGGTAGAAAAATGCTACATGACATAGACACCTAAATTTGATCACCTTTAGTCAATTTATCCTTTTTTCACTATATTCCCCATCCTTTATATTAATTAAATAATATAATATTATTTAATTAAAGAATATCTTTATTCCTTAATCTTCCTAAGTCTTCTCTCACATGTCACATCCAACTACATTCCCACTTGCATTCTAATTCCGTTCTTAATTTGCTTCTAATCCCTTTCTTAATCAAGTTCACATATTTAATCCTTGATTAAGTGTGGTTAACTCTCCCATCACATTAGACACATGAGATTCTTACACGAGCACATGTGTCATGTCCATTCTATTGGGGATTTTCCCTTGTGCAAATAGTTAACTTTATGTTTGTCATTGATGACAACATATAGTATACAACAGTGTACTGTATTCACTTTTCAGCATGGATATGTTGGAGCCTTGCGTGGTTATTTTTATGTTGTAGACATATTTATTATGCCATGTTCATACACGCAAATTTTGCAGTGCAGTTGAAGTTGAGTTATGTTGATCTGTTTACCAACCACAGTTTCAAAGGATTGTTATTAAGAGCTGACAAAAATTTTATTGTTTCTTCAGTTGCGCCTATCTTTGGGATATGCGTGTTCGGATTCATGTTTAGTTATGCGTTAAGAATGTCTAACCAAAGGCGCTTAATGTGTTTCATCTGAAGTGTGATGTTTGAGTTATTTTGGTGGAGCCGACTATGTGAAGTGATGCGTCTATTCATTTTTTGCTGCGTGGTTCTAATTATGTTGCATGCTTAGTTTAGCCGACAAGGAAGTTGTTGAAAAGTTTCCTACAACCGACACATTCATATCTTTGAAGAAGATACTTATAGTAGTTCATTTGTGATCACCAAACGAAAGGGTGAAAAATTAAAAGGAAGCAAGAAAGTCATGACAATAAACATAGTAGAATGTCTAATGTATTAGAATAGTAAAGCTACATCATTCATCAAAAAAGGATCCATGTGAAGAAATAGAAAGATTATACAAGTCACTAGAACTGATCAAGACAACAGGTCTAGTTAAATAGTTCAAATATAAGATATAGTGTATATCTATTTTGCAGAAGGTTGCAACCTTCATCATTTGAGCAGTGTGCTCTTGGACAGTGTGTCTTGACCCCTAACAGGGTTACTTGTAAAAGACTCCTAACAGGGTTCGACCCTTGACCAAGTCAATGTACTTATTGCATTGTAAATATAAACTCTAACAAGGTTGTAAGATCTTCTAACATGGATCATTATACTCTAGTGCAGTTCTTTGTGGGTGCTAATTCCCACCGGGGTTTTTACCTATTTTGGTTTCCCCGTAACCAAAATTGTGGTGTTTTATTCTGTGTTATCTTGTTGCATTTATGCTTAATGTTACTCTGTACTTAATTGGTTAAAAGAGTTGAAGCTGGTAGATAACTGATTCACCCCCCTCTCAGTTATCTCTTGGGACTAATCCTAACAATTGGTATCAGAGCCAAGTGCCTTGGAGAGGAAGCCTAACAACTTAAGGTAGATCAAATGGCGTACTTCAAGAAAGAGATTCCTAAGTTTGATGGAGAGAATTATCTTGAATGGAAGAAAAAAATGATAACACATCTACAGTGCGTTGGTTTTGAGATCTATGAGGTTGCTACTCATGAAATTGATTTTCCTACTTTGAAAGATCTTGCAGAAGAAGATTCTACTATTAAACAAAAGGAAGTATTCACCCAAAATGCAATTGTCAAAGAAGCCCTAATTAGTGCCTTATTTGACAGTGAATTTTCTTAGATTAAGAAGGAAGATAAAGCCTATTCAATATGAAAATACCTAGAAGACATGTTTGAAGGAGACATCCAAGCCAAGAATGCGTGTAGAAAGACATGGAAGAAAAGATACAACAATTTAGAGATGCTACCTGAAGAAAACATCAGAGCTTACAATCAGAGGATTAATGAAGTAGTTTTAGGAATCACAAACAATGGTGGAGAAATTTTAGAGGAAGACATAATGGACAAAATGATGACTACATTGACTACCAATGATGAGAGCAAGATAAAAATCTTGGATGAAACTACACAATTTTCAAAAGACTTCAAAAGAGAAACCTTGATTAGAAAAATTTCAGCATTTGAGATATCAAGATTGAAGACAGAACCTAAAATTGAAACAACCTTCAAAGCCCCAGTCCATGGTAAGAAATCCTTGAGCACCTCTAGTAATATTGAGAAAGAAGAAATGGATAAAGAACTAGAAGAAATCATTGCTATGATCGCTAAGAAAGAAATGAAAGGAAAAATAAAATATGAAGGACAGTTACCATTCAAATGTTTTTCATGTAACAAAGTTGGCCATTTTGCATCCAAGTGTCCTACAAGAGTCAAGAAGTTCATAACAGATTAAAAGCCTAAATATACAAAGGAATTCTACCATGCTAAAGATGGTGTGACTGATGATGATTCAGGAGAGGAGGAAATTGGATTCATTGCAATTAAAGATATTGAAAAAATGTTTGATGAAATGGAAATTGAAGATGAAAAGAAAGCACAAGAATTGGCTTTAGTTTCCCAAGCAGACATCAGAAAAAACTGGATCATTGATAGCAGGTGTTCACATCACATGAAAGGAGACGAAGATAAATTTGTACATCTAGATAAGTACAAAGGTGGCATGGTTAGATTTGAAGATAACACTCCTAAACCCATCATAGGCAGAGGATCTATTACTTTAGATGTAAAGAATAAGACAGATGATGTTTTGTATGTTGATGGCTTACATCATAACTTACTAAGTGTTGGACAGTTGCTCGATAAAGGATATTAGTTGGAATTCAAAAAAAAAACAAGTGCATTATTAACAAAAAAGAAGGAGACATGATAGCATCAGGTTCAAAGACCAAAGGTAATGTTTTTCAGCTCAACTCTGAAGTAAGTTGTTTTGTTGCAAAGGTGAATGACATTTGGTTATGGAAAAAAAGATTTTGTCATATCAATTTTGACAACATAGTAAAGATAAGAAATGTAAAGGCAGTAAGAGACCTTCCTAGTATTGCAAGACTAGTTGATACTATGTGCAGAGAATGTGTGATGGGAAAGCATGTGAGGAACTCATTCAGAAGCAAACAAAAATCTGTAGAGAACAAATTAGATTTAGTGCCTACAGACTTATGTGGACCTACTCAAACAAGATCATACTATGGCAAAAGGTATTTCATTTTGTTTGTTAATGATTTCTCCAGAATGATGTGGGTTGCATTCTTGAAAGATAAAACTGAATCTTTTGAGAAGTTCAAAATATTCAAAGCTAAAGTTGAAAATGAGTCTGGATTAAAGATAAAATGTCTGAGATCTGATAGAGGAGGAGAATTCACCTTTGACAAGTTTCTTGAGTACTCTAAAGAACATGGGATCAAAAGACAACTAAGTGCACCTAGAACCCCTAAAAAAATGGAATTGCAGAAAGGAGAAATAGGATCATACTTAACACAACGCACACTATCATGATTGAAGGAAAAGTTGTGCACACCTATTGGAGAGAAGCAGTTAATACAACAGTCTATACTATCAAAAAAATTCAACTAAGGCTAGGCACAGACAAAACACCTTATGAAATTTGGTTTGGTAATGTTCCTACAGTAAAATACTTCAAAATCTTTGGAAGCAAGTGCTACATCAAGAGAGATGACGGTATTGGTAATTTTGATGCTAGAAGCGATGAAGGTATTTTTCTTGGTTACTCTACTAAGAGAAAAGCTTACAGATGTTTTAATTTGAGGTTGAAGAAAATCATTGAAAGTTCACATGTGAAGATTGATGAAAAGTTCATGATTCAAGAGAGATATTATGAATATGCACCTATGATTGAAGATGAACCTAGACCTATCAATAAAGAAATAGTTATTGAAGAAATGTTTGACAGTATTGATGTATCATGAGATAACCCTGAACCAAGTGAAGAGAAATCATAGATTAAAGATGAGAGTGTCACACCTAAAATTACAAAATACACATCTAGATACTATTCAAAAGAAGATATCATTGGAGATCAGAGCAGTAAAGTTTTGACAAGATCTAGAGCAAAAGGTTCAACCGTTGATGAAGAGGTATGTTTACTTTCACAAATGAACCCTTAAGTGTTGAAGATGCTTGTAATGATTCAGATTGGAAAAATACAATGTAAGAAGAATTAGATCAGATAATTAAGAATGACACATGGGAATTGGTCCCTAGACCTTGTGACAAAAATGTGATTGGAACTAAGTGGATATTCAGAAACAAAATGAATGAAGATGGTACAGTGATAAGAAACAAAGCAAGACTGGTATGTAAAGGATATGCACAGAGAGAAGGAATTGAATACTCTGATACATTTTCCCCTGTGAGCAAACTGAAAGCTATTAAATTGTTTTTAGCTTATGCAACTTTCAAGAACTTTAAAGTATATCAGATGGATGCCAAGTCAGCATTGCTAAACATTGACTTGAAGGAAGAAGTTTACATAGAGAAGCCTGAAGGATTTAATTTATCAGACAAAATAGACGTGGTATGCAGACTAAAGAAAGCCCTCTATGGACTTAAACAGGCCCAAAGAGCATGGTATGAGAGACGTTATGGCTACTTAACGAAGATTGGATTCAAGAAGGAAGCAACAGATTGTAACTTATTCATAAGAGAGACACCTGAAGGATTATTACTTGTTGCTATTTTTTTTGATGACATTATTTTTGGAGGTAATGACAAGCTTAGTGTAGAATTTTCCAAAGAGATGTAGAGCGAGTTTGAAATGAGCATGATTGGACATATAAAATACTTTTTGGGATTAAATGTAAAGAAAACAAACATAGGTATATTCATAAATCACTCTAAATATGTAAAGGAGATATTGAAGACATTCAAGATGGAAGATTTCAAGCCAGTAAGCACTCCTATGATAACAGGAAGCAAGCTTTCTAAAAATGATGATTCCACAGCAGTTGACAAAACACTATACAAGTCTATGATTGGAAAAATCATATATCTCACTCAATCTAGACTATATGTTTCTAATGTAGTTGGCATTGTTGGGAGATTTGCAGTTGAACCAAAACAAAATCATTTAATGGAAATAAAAAGAATATTCAGATATTTAAAAGGGACTATAAACTATGGTTTATGGTATCCTAATTCAGAAAATGTAGAACTTCATGTGTACAGAAATGAAGATTGGGCAGGTTGTGTTGATGAGATAAAGAGTACCTCAGGAGGAGCAGTATTTCTTAGAGACAGGTTGGTTACTTAGACAAGCAAGAAGAAGAACTGTATTTGTCAGTCAACAACAGAAGCTGAGTATGTAGCAGCAACATTAAATTGTTCCACAATGGTTTGGATCAAGCAAATAATTAAAGAATTTGGAATTCAAATTAATTATCCTATTGTCATTCATTGTGACAACACTAGCACTATTAATATGTCAAAGAACCCTGTGATGAACTCAAAGACAAAACACATAGAAATAAAATATCATTTTCTAAGAGAAAAATTTGCAGAGAGAGAAGTGAAGTTGGATTATGTGAGCACTAGAGATGAATTGGAAGACATATCTACAAAACCTTTATCAAAAGATACTTTTGAGTATCTCAACAAGAAGCTGGGAGTAATTCCCTTTCCTGAGTCTGATTAGAATTTAAAGCAAGTGAATCAGTGCTTGGTGACTGATAATTGGTTGACTACTCTACTTATGGAGTAGTACCTATGCTTATTTGTATTTGGCATCCTTTTCCATTGATGTCAAAGGGGGATTATATAGTAAGGGGGAGCATATACTCTGGGGGAGTATACAGTCATGAAAATAAAAACACAGTAAAAAGAGATGCAACAGTTAATAGGAACTTTTGATCAGGATATTGAGAAGATTGTAAAAAGAAAGAAGACACTTTTGGATTGATGGTGCTTTTCATATCATATGTTGCCATCAATGTCAAAGGGGGAGATTGTTGGAGATTTTCCCTTGAGAAAATAGTTGACTGTATGTTTGTCATTGATGACAACATATAGTATACAACAGTGTACTGTATTCACTTTTTATCATGGATATTTTGGAGCCTTGTACGGTTATTTTTATGTTTTAGACATATTTATTATGCCATGTTCATACACACAGATTCTGTAGTGCAGTTAAAGTTGAGTTATGTTGAACTGTTTACTAGCCACAGTTTCAGAGGATTGTTATTAAGAGCCAAAATAAATTTTATTGTTTCTTCATTTGCACCTATCTTTGGGATATGCATGTTTAGATTCATGTTTAGTTATGAGTTAAGAATGTTTAACCAAAGGTGCTTAACGTGTTTCATCTGAAGTGTGATGTTTGAGTTATTTTGGTGGAGCCAACTATGTGAAGCGATGCGTCTATTCATTTTGAGTTGCACGATTCTAATTATGTTGCGTGCTTAGTTTAGATGAAAAGGATGTTGTTGAAAAGTTTCCTACAACTGGCACATTCATATCTTTTAAGAAGATACTTATAGACGTAGTTCATTTGTGATCACCAAACGAAAGGGTGAAAAAGTAAAAGGAAGCAAGAAAGTAGTGACACTAAACAGAGCAGAATGTTTGATGTATTAGAACTGTAAAGCTACATCATTCATCAGAAAAGGATCAATGTGAAGAAGCAGAAAGATTATACAAGTCATTGGAACTGATGAAGACAACAGGTCTACTTAAATAGTTCAAATATCAGATATAGTGTATATCTATTTTGCAGAAGGTTGCAACCTTCATCATTTGAGCAGTGTGCTCTTGGATAGTGTGTCTTGACCCCTAACAGGGTTATTTGTAAAAGACTCCTTACAGGGTCCGACCCTTGACCAGGTCACTGTACTTATTGCATTGTAAAGATCAACTCTAACAAGGTTGTAAGATCTTCTAACATGGATCATTATAATCTAGTGCAGTTCTTTGTGGGTGCTAATTCCCACCGGGTTTTTTTTACCTATTTTGGTTTCCCTGTAACCAAAATTGTGGTGTTTTATTCTGTGTTATCTTGTTGCATTTATGCTTAATATTATTTTGTACTTAATTGGTTAAAAGAGTTGAAACTGGTAGATAATTGATTCACCCCCCCTCTCAATTATCTCTTGGGACTAATCCTAACACATTCAAGTACTCAAAAGAAAATTTTAATTTCTTTTATCCCCCAAATCACTCTCCACCATTTATCTTCATCCTCCAATCTCAACTTTTCATCTCTTTTCAGCCCAAAATCCTATCTATCAAACCCTTAACCATTTTTATCAAACTCACATATTTTGCATTGAAGTGTCATTGTACTATTGAAATCATAAGAACACATCCAAATTGACTATCATGAGAAATATAATCACTGAGGAGATCTGCATGCTCCGTTATTCATGAATTTTATGTTGGTTTGATCTTCTCTTGTCCTATCTTTATATGTTTCTCTTGTTAGGAAATAGTAAGATGTTGATAATATTGAAGAGAAGGCATATTTATACAATGCTTAAGACTACAAGTGAGAAATTTGAGCAGTTATAAATTTTAATGATAACTAATATTAAATAGTTATATAAACAATATATGGATACCAAATGTAATACACCAATACCCCCCCCCCCCCCCCCCACCCTATTATATTGATCTTGAAATCATCAAATTTACATTGCCCTAGGTAACCCACCTTAAAGCTTACACACCAAAATTTTTTGATTACATAAAATAAATACATATTTTAATAAAATATTCTCTTGGATAAATAAATACTGAACCAAGCGGGATTCCATCAAGCCATTTTTTGACCCTTGGAGAGGTGTGGTGTTGAGATAAGTTCTTAAGCTACAAGTCTTGAACTCTCAAATCAAAAAGTCTTGAATTATTCAACAACAATTCCTAAGAGCTATATAAAATCTCTATCATTGTTTGATGACTATGAAAGGGTATAATTCTCTATCATATAATTTGGAGCTTGTTGTACAACAATTCATCTTGAGCTCAATAACAAATCTTGAACTTGTCTCCAAAATGAATCTTCACAACACATGCTTTCTTCAAATTTCTCAACACCAACAAACAAAGCATAAAAAAAAAATGTAAAAATGCTTCTCATGTAGATCATTTCAAAGTGAGAAGATGACTTTAGATGATGGAAATTCCTCCATCCTCGGATGCTACTAGCCTCTAAAAGTGAAGGATCAAAGTACACATTTTTGATTGGGAAAAAAATAAGAATCAACAATGACTAGTGGTTCATCATCTAATGTATCCCCATCCTCAATAAAAGTCTTGTTTACTTCATTATATTGTTCTTTTAGTTTTCCTTTAGAACATTACTAGCTTGAATTGTAGAAGCCCATGTCATGTGGCCCTTTTTATTACAATAAAGGTACGCATTGTCTCTTTTATTTTTACTTGACCATTTACTATTTATCCATTAATATAGTGCTTTATCCAATTGAATATATTCTTCTATATCTTCCTTGGTCCTCTTTTCTTATGCAAGAAGAGATGAAATCATATCTTCTAGAGTTTGTGAAGTTATCTGACTGAGTGGAAAAATAACATTATTATATTTTGAAGACAAGTTTTTTAATAGGATGGCCTTAGCATCACATCATCTACTGGAGCCTTAACCTTTTCTATCTACCTAATGAGAGATCTCAAATTATATGGTTTGACATTGTTATTCCGTCTTCCATTTTTAACCTAAACAATTGAAGTTTTAAGGGAAAAATTGCATTGCCTGCTTTTGTTTCAAACAATTTGTTTACATAATGCCAAATATTTGTAGATGATTTATCCAAAACTATCAATGAAGCTTACAATAAAACAAAGAAAGAAGAATTGGATTTATCATCTCTACTACTCCAATCCAACAATTTATTAGGGTTTTTTAGGTGGTTGTTCCTTTCCACTGACTATTGCCCATAAATTCTTATTCATTAGTTGCATTTGTATTTTCAGTCTCCAAGTATGAAAATTAAATCTAGAATATTTTTTAATGAATTTACATTTAGAAAATACAAAGCATTACCAACCTTATCTCTCCAAAGTATCAATCACACACAACCCACTTCACATCCTTCACAAGAAAATCTAAACAAAATAGGTAGCAATGAAAGTATAAAATGAAAATGATTAGACTAGCACCATTGAGAACCCATTTTACTATTGAAAATAATAAAAAAATACCAATAAACAATCTACTCGATGGTTTGAATAACACTAAATACCTTACATGTTGAAGGATAATAGTCCTCCTGACACACTTGCACACTAGCATACATCACCCTTTCATGCACCACAAAAATCAAAATATCTTTCACACAACGAACCTATAAAACTTTAGTTATGGTGATTGCACAAGTCTTCTCCTTGCACTACTGATGGTCCATTCAAGCAACTCAAAATGTAAACTAAAATAGATAGAACATAACATTTTGAATGTTCCTCAAGATGGAGTATCCACTTCACAAATTTCAAACATATTTTATATAGATTGGAGAAATACGCTTTAACAAGTGACAATGACCAAATTCATTCAGAAGGCTCTATGTACCTTCATATGTTTAATGACTAACGAGTTCAATCAACTATGTGCACTTTTTTCCTCCTTGTATCTGGCTTGCATACACTCCTTGGTTTCTTAAATAGATTTCCTACTGGTTGACCATTGTGCGATGAGGGAATGGAAAACAAGATCAAAGATCAAGTTATTCCAACATCACAACAGTGGAATTATTTCCAAAAATTAAATACAAACATCTAATAAACAATTTAATGCATTACATGAAATACTATTCCATTGCCTTCCTATTCACACAATCTTGTGTTTTTTAAAATAAGTTTTCTCTCAGAGCATGTTGCACAAGAGATTGTGAAAATAGATGAATTTAAAAGAGGAATGCAAAAAATAAAATTGAAACTATATAGAAATGAATACAATGATGATGCAAAATGAATAAAGATTAAAATGCCAAAGGTATTGATATGTTAGATCCAACAAAAATATAAGGGGCTTTGGCTATGAGTGGGGTTAAGTATTTATAGTTTCCTTAATTGGAAGAAGACATTAAGGGAAGGATGTGGGATAATAGGATATAGTTGAAGGTGGTTGAGAGCTTATTTATACCACATTCCATAAGTAGGTGTAATTGGTATGGATAAAAGAGTTATATATAAGAGGTGTTTATGATATGGTAGAGGTTAGAGATAGGTTAGGCTTAGGGATTTATTAAACAAATGGATTAATAGATAAATTAATTTAATGGACCATATGAATAATTTAATGATTAAATAAATAAAGAGAGTAAAATATCAATGAATTAATTAAATAGATCAAAATATCCATTTAATCAATGGATAAAATATTAATCATAATAAGGACGTTTTTATATATCTACAACCAAAGAATACCTAGGATATCTTGTGGCATGCATACCCACCTCAAAAAAATTTGGTACTTGCCAAACTCATTGTACTCATGCTTGAAAGTGATAGGATTGGCCTTTCCATTAGACAATAGAAATCACCATTTCTTATTTCCCACTCTCTTCTACGTTACATTGTGCCATTCAACTCTACTATTTTGAACAACAAATCTTCATGCCATTTGCAAATTCCAATGCTTCATACTCCTAACTTACGTTTTCATAGTCATCCAACATTCAAGACATAGTCACATAATTGTTTTACAGGACAAAAACAATGTATCTCTCTGATACCATATGATAGAAAATGGTAAAAACTTGATAATATTAAATCTCAAGAAAATGCATATTTATACAATGTTTAGGAATGTGAGTGAGTGGTTATAAAATATGATAACTAATATTAAATGGTTATACAAACTATAAATAGACACTAAATGCAATACACTAACAAAATTGATTTACGTTTTTGAGTTTTTCATAGTGGCAAATCAATTCATTTTAAGTATATGCATGCATGAATACGTGTAAGGAAATATTATTTCAAAATGAACCATTTAACAGTAAAAACAACTCCAAAAAATAGATCAAAGAAACAATTAATATTTATAAAAATGAAATGTCAAACCAATGAAATAGCTCTCAAGTAACTAGTGTCACAGTCTCCTCGATGCAATGATCCCCCCAATGATAGATTTGATGTGTGATCAAGACTTTGACAATGTAACAATGCTCAAAGGTGGAGATGATAAAAGTTATTGGTTGAATAAGATGAGATGAAATGAGATAATGATAGATAGTCATGAGAATGCTAAGTGTTGGAGAAATTGCAAAGGGAGTAGAATGAAGGGTCAAGGTAGATGAAGATAAGATCAAGGTTAGAGAATGAGTGAACACTAATACATTTGGGGCAAATTTCCGACGGCCATTTTCGATGGCTATGGTATTTCTTTTGCTCTGTCAGATTTTACAAAGGGAAATTTGATTTTTTTTTAAATATTACCCGTGTTTGTTGGAATTCCAATGACATATGAATTCCAAATTAAAAAATTATTTTACTACTAATTCTATACATTGGAAAATATTCACATTGGAAAAAGTTTGTGAGCTAGAAAATTTGATTATCTCATGCTCTTTTCGGTGCGCTACAAATGGTATAGCTGTTTATATGGTCATGCCGAGGATCTGATAGTTTGCCGAGGGCTTGATTTGAAAAATGGTAGTGGTTGTGGTGGGATTAAAGGTGACGGTGGTTGGGCGGGGCCAACATAATAAGAAAATACCATTGTGATGTCCAGTCCGTAGATGAATTTTTGTATGGCTTTATGAGCTCGTAAGTACTTCACCTCTCAGACTATATTTTCATTTTATAGGCTTCTCTGGTATGTCAACTTATTTTTTGTTTTTCAGATTCATGCCCACTGTATTTTTAGGGCGCCGGAAGATTTTTAACACATTGGCCTTTTGGTTCTGATAATATAATGGTTTTTATTGAACAACCAGAATTGAAAGAATTAAATCCATCGAATGTCGATGTTGACTATACGCATCTCATTCTCATTCTGCTTACCATGCACAACCCTATTGTAAACTCTTCTACACATCTTCAATAATTATAGACTTGCATTTCCAAGAAAACCCTTTAGAAGGTAAGTGATTGCACTCCCACATCAGTGATAGGGTATTCAAGTCACCCTCGCACAAAATTTTACAGGATACATTAATACATATGTATTATGAAACCTAGTAGAATCATCACACTAGCTTCTTGCAACAATTATCTTCCTTTCTCTGGGGTCATGTTCTTCATCTCCTTATCTACATCATCTTAAAATTCCTTGAGAACTTCTAGCTTTTTTTAGGATTCAAATATAAAAGCTTTGAATTTCAAGAATAATTTACAAAGGAGTCAATTGAAATAAACGTCTGGTTTGATAAATATCTCACATAGCTAATCTAAGGTCTCAAATTCAATTATATTTCTATTAGGTGGAGGATTGTACTCTTCAACAACATGCTTCACAATTTGTTCGCATTCACTATCATCATCAATATCCTCTTCATTTTAACTAGGCCCATAGATAGAAAAACTGATTTTTTGGATAGGTTGTGGAGAAATATGAAACATTAGAGGCACACTTTCAACTTCCATCCTTTGGACATCCTCTAGAGGAGAATCATTTCTTCTTTTGTAAACACATGACATGGAACACCTCTAGTCAACTCTTCTTTATGTGATAACATCATTTCCATTCTTTCCATATGGTCCTCTATCTAAACAAAGGCACTTGGATACAATCTATCATGTCTTTCCCTCCATATTTTTTCTACCATTATTTTATTCTATATATCTATTTTCCTAGCAATATGATTCTCATCTATATTCCTGATCAAATAATCATAAAAAGAGAGTACATATTTATATCCACTTAACTCTTGGTTCAATTTAATATTTTAAACAAAAGACTCGAGGTCAAACCACTCTCTTTCATTGTCACTTGGAAAATCATAATGCTACAATATCTTGTGTATGAGTTCATACTGTTGGATGATGTTGGAATTGACTACTACTGATGTTGTTGGTATTCATGTTTTTTCACTGATGTCAATATATGTTTCTGTGGAAAAAGAACATACTGGTTACTACTGTTGTATGATGACTGACATAAGTGTACGGATATTGTACGGATGAATCAGAACAAGAGAAGATGGGGATATCTAGAAGGATTTATGTGCATATTATTTCTAATATTGTTTGGCTTAATATGACATATTGGATGCATTAAAAATGTTTTGGTGAAGTCTGGTTTCTGTATTGTGACAGTGATGATTGACAAAGCGAGTCTCTATGTTTTGAGTATATCTTACAGATGATGATGATTCAGGTTATGAGAGCTTAAGGGATGACTGAAGACATGTTAAGGAATTTTTTTTGTGGGTCACAAGGCATATGATTATTGGTAACATCAACTATGGTGTGTATTCTAGAGGAGACCTATTAGGGGCCGACTTCAGACATGTAGCGTGTATTGTGGATTGCGAGCGTGGATTACAAATCTTGGATAATATCAGATGTATTTTAATTGGTGTATAGTTGTTTTTGGTACTGTGTGTATCTTCGCAAGAGGTTAAATAATTATTTGTATATTGGGAAAAATTAATTGGCCGACCTAATCAATTATTGTAATAAGGTATATATGAGAGATATTTTCTTTTGAAAAGATGTGTGTGTAGATGTACTGAAGAAGTGAAGTGTGGAAACTGTGAGCTTGATTGTCTACTGATGTAGAGAAAAGGATGTGATTGTAATACTTCATTAGAACTCACCAAGCAAAGAGACAATTCACTGGATTGTATATCTTCTATATACATTTTTATTTTGGACTGTAAGTCCTTGAGGGTGGAATTAACCTTCTTTAGGCAATGTGCCTGGGTAGTGAGCCCACCATTGTTCTTGAATCCTAACAGGGTCTAACCTTTAACAGGGACTGTGTACTGTAATGCTGTAATAAGCTCCTAACATGGCTAAATATTTTAACAGGGATACTATACTCTCAGTACATTATTTGTGGGTGCTAATTCCCATTGAGGTTTTACCTTTAACATGGTTTCCTAGACAAAAAGGATTGTGTTATTGTATTGGGATTTACTGTGTTATCATTTAAATGAAAGTTTTGTTTATAAAGTTTAATGTTTAATAATCTGTCTCACAATTGATTCACCCCCCCTGTTATTTATGTTTGTGGATTGTTATTCAGGTAACACATACCCCTCTGCATTAGCAACATATATCCAATGGAGTGTACTAGGCAAAAACTATTTCATTTTGTAGTACTCAAGATTCATAAAATCAGAATAGACTAACTGCCTTACAATTTATAGGTACACTACCCTAATAAAAATTGTCCTAGGTAGGATAAATGGGACACTTTCAAAACCATACACCTAAATATTTGTAGAATCATCAAAGGCATACTAGTCACCCAAATGTGATCAAACTTCCCTCTTTCATCTTTATCCTTAGGTCTCAAAAACATTTGAATTTATAATGAAAAATTATAATCCCAAGGGTGACCAAGATACATATAAATCTGTTTGACAAAGAATTATTCAAAGAACAAATTTGGGATCCAATACATCTGCTATCCCAGATAGTAGTCCATATCTAAATAGGCTTAATATTTCTATCATAATCCAAATCCCTTATTCTCAACTATTTCTTCCACATCCCAATCTCCTAACCCTCATATAGAATAAGATGCATAAAAAATGTGTAACTCTTGAAATGTATGGATTCACTATCTCTCTTAATGGAAGCTAGACTTTTGTTGATTTCATTTTCCAAATAACCAACACAATTAACGGGATGAGAAATATAGATATGTATGTTAGTTTCTAACACCATAGGAGCTATCAATATCTGTGTAGGAGCCTCTAAAAAAAATTAACATGAAAATTAGTAGGTATATTTGTTGTAACCATAAAAAAACTTCACTTAAAATGAGGGCTTTTCATCAGCTATAAAAACCTATAAATTATCTTTCTCAACCCTTGGCTTGTGTAAGGGAAACCTAAATCTTTTATAATTTTCAATTCAACAAGAATCATCCCATAAAAAATGTCAATAATCTTATTACATGAAGACCAAATTGGCCACTTTAGTCTTGGTGGAACATATGCTAATCTTGTTGTTCAAAGGGTTGATGATACATAGAAGAGGAAGAAATCAATTGGGTAGATCAATAACCATTCTAGTGGAATAAGAAATATAATGAGGTTTAACATTGGTATATTAAGTCTCTCATAATTATCTATGTAACTATAATTAATTCTAGTATTTCATTGCTAACAACCTAAATGTTGCCCCAGTGGTTCCAAGTCAAGATGGCCATATTATAAATATGGTTTGAGAATGGGTTTTATAAAAAACATCATTTATTTTTCCACCTATGGCACCATGATTGATATATCTTTTACACTTCAAATATTTGAATAGGTAGTATTGAGAGAATAAAAGGGAAGATAAATATAGCACATTGCTTGCGATTTGTCGGTAGTTGGCATAACATTTGAATTAACCCTTGACTCTTAGTTTCCACTTTAAAAATTCTTTGTGTTTATGTAGGAAGAGATCAATAAAAAAACCATTAGGTGTTGTAAGTGTCTAGTTGAAATGAAATTGAAGAACTAAATTGAATTGAAAAAAAAACAAGGTTTAAAAGTATATATAATATTGAAGTAAATTAATGATGTAAGAAGATAGGTAGAAAAATGTTAGTTTTACTTTAAAATTGGAATTGCATTTTTTTAATGCACAATATAAAATCATTCTCATGCATAAAAGTTTCTGATACATATCTTAATTTTTAAGCTATCATCATAGAAAATAAATGATGAAAACTAATTTTAGGTAATTATTGTTAGAATAGTCCCAAAGGATAACTAGTGGGGGGGGGTGAATCATTTGTCTTCTTTAACTTCAGAATACAACAAAGTGAATTCTTAATCAGATAACACAGTGCACAACACACAATTTGATTACAGGGAAACCAAATGGTAAAAACCCCAGTGGGAATTAGCACCCACAATGAACTATACTTGTTTATATAGTAATCCATGTTAGAAGATATCTCAAACATGTTAGGAGTTGTACTTTACAATGCAATAAGTATAGTGACCTGGTTAAGGGTCAGACCCTATTAGGAGTCTTTTACAAATAACCCTATTAGGGGTGGTGGACTCTGTCCAAAAGCTCACTGCTTGATGGTGAAGGCTACAACCTTCTGTATAACATTTATGCACTATATCTGATGATGAACTGTAGAGTAGACCTTCTGTCTTGATCAGTTCCAGTGTATTACAATCTTTCACTTCTTCTTCACATAGACTCTTGATGAATGAACCAACTCTGATAATCTGCTTTGTACATCTTTCTTCTCTTTTCGTATCATTCACACTTAGCGTGTCACATTTGTCTTGCTATAAGTATCTTCCTCAAAGTATGAGATCATGGGACCTGTAAGAAAAATCTTCATAACATCCTTGTCGGCTCTACTAAGCACGCAAGCATTATTACAACTGCGCAAGTATAAACTGAATAGACGTGACGCTTCACTAAGTCGGTCTCACCAAATTAACTCTAACTTTGCAATCTTCTTGAAACATGTTTGGCACCTTTAGATTAATATCATCAACTCATAACTAATCATGAATATACACACGCATATACTGAAGATAGGAACAACTCAAGAAACACGTGATAGACGTCGGCCCTAAACAGTTACATTTCCAGAACTGTAACTGCCAATAACAGAATTACATAACTTGACTAAAACATCATATCTGGATCTGTGTGTATGAACATAACATCATAAACATGTCAACAACATGTATCTGACCACACAAGTATTCATTTCATCATTCTAATAAGTACATACAGAATTGCAACTATGTATTATATGTTGTCATCAATGACAAACATACAATCAATCAACTGCTCAGAATCAAATCTCCAACAATCTCCCCCTTTGACATTGATGGAAACATATGATATCAAAAACATACTCTGTTCATGGTGTCCTCTTTCTTTTACAATCTTCTCAATATCCTCATAAAAGATTTCTGTAAACTACTGCAGTTCCTCTGA
The DNA here is from genome assembly GCA_018584345.1 of Thuja plicata. NCBI lineage: Eukaryota > Viridiplantae > Streptophyta > Pinopsida > Cupressales > Cupressaceae > Thuja > Thuja plicata. The sequence goes on from MU226845.1 coordinate 722,841, forward strand.
CTCTGTTTGTGTTCCATGTATATACTCCCCCAGAGTATATGCTCCCCCTTAGTACATACTCCCCCTTACTATTTACTCCCCCTTTGACATCAATGGCAAAGGGTGCCATAGATCTTTATGTACAGGTACTACTCCAGAAGTATAGTAGTCAACCATTCATCAGTCACTTAATGATTGATGTTCTTGCTGCTTCTTCTAAACAGACTCAGGAGAGGGAATTACTCCCAACTTCTCCTTGAGATACTCAAAAGTATCCTTTGATAAAGGCTTTGTGAAAATATCTGCCAACTGTTCTTTGGTGTTCACATACTCCAATTTAACTTCTTTGTCTACAACCTTTTCTCTTAAGAAATGGTACTTGATCTCTATGTGTTTTGTCTTTGCGTGCATCACAGGGTTCTTAGACATGCTGATAGTGCTAGTATTATCACAATGAATAACAATAGGATAATCAACCTGAATGCCAAAGTCTTTAACCATCTACTTGATCCAAACCATGGTTGAACAATTTAGTGCTGCTGCAACATATTCAGCTTC
>MU226845.1:727177-745204 GCA_018584345.1 Thuja plicata
ACTGCTTGATGGTGAAGGCTACAACCTTCTGTATAATAGATATGCACTATATCTGATGATGAACTGTAGAGTAGACCTACTATCTTGATCAGTTCCAGTGTATTACAATCTTTCACTTCTTCTTCACGTAGACTCTTGATGAATGAACCAACTCTGATAATCTGCTCTGTACATCTTTCTTCTCTTTTCGTATCATTCACACTTAGCGTGTCACATTTGAATTTCTATAAGTATCTTCCTCAAAGTATGAGATCATGGGACCTGTAAGACAACTCTTCATAACATCCTTGTTGGCTCTACTAAGCACGCAAGCATTATTACAACCGTGCAAGTATAAACTGTATAGACGTGATGCTTCACTAAGTCGGCCTCACCAAATTAACTCTAACTTTGCAATCTTCTTGAAACATGTTTGGCGCCTTTAGATTAATATTATCAACTCATAACTAATCATGAATATACACATGCATATATTGAAGATAGGCACAACTCAAGAAACACGTGATATACGTCGGCCCTAAACAGTTACACTTCCAGAACTGTAACTACCAATAACATAATTACATAACTTGACTGAAACATCATATCTAGATCTGTTTGTATGGACATAAAATCATAAACATGTCAACAACATGTATCTAACCACGCAATTCTTCATGTCATCATTCTGATAAGTACATATAGAATTGCTACTATGTATTATATGTTGTCATCAATGACAAACATACAATCAATCAACTGCTCAGAATCAAATCTCCAACAATTACACAATGAGTGTGTTAAGTATCCTCAATCTTGGTTATCTATCACTTGGAAGAAGTTCAATTTTTCTTCATCTTTTTAGAAAATAATCTTAGATGTATATGATATCACTGAACCAATAACATATATGATAGGTTCCTCAATCCTATCAAGATAAAATTTTAACATCCATAATCTATTACCAACATTATTTTTATCAACTCAAATAACTATCAACACAAGGTCATCATTAATGTATGCTAATCATGCTAGGATCCAAATCTCATCATTTCCCAAAACTTCTTATTTACAAGCAACACTAGTTCTCATGCTTCAAGGTCATTCTCACAACTTGATCACTATAAATAACATATATGACAGGTTCCTCAATCCTATCAAGAGAAAATTTTAACATCCATAATCTATCAACAACATTATTTTTATCAACTCAAATAACTATCAACACAAGGTCATCATTAAGGTATGCTAATCATGCTAGGATTCAAATCTCATCATTGCCCAAAACTTCTTATTCACAAGCAACACTAGTTCTCATGCTTCGAGGTCATTCTCACAACTTGATCACTATTAAAAGGTTTATGTTTAAAAACATCTTGGCCATACTTCCAACCATTCACTAATCCTCTTTTCCTTTCCATGCAACATTATCCCTTTACTTCTTGATCTCTGCATACAACTGTTAGTCACTAGACATGCAGATTCAACAAATCATAATCTTTTGTTTACTACTTTCTTAGACTATTGCCTATGACAAACCATCAATAATATTCAATCCATCACCCATGAGAATTAACCATACATATCTCATTATGTAGATAGCCTTCCATTAAATGTTTGGTAACCTTACAAGACACAAATTGTTTATTGCCTATTTTCTTCCATCAACTGTTCTAAAATATTTGCCCATACCAAATCTAAGGATAATACCAAAAACTTACGTAGTGCTTCATTGACAGAAAATTATTTTCCTCTTATGGATGAACAATGCCCAAATCCATGGATACATTTACAAAGAATACAATGCTTTCAATGAAGGAATCATTCATTATGACTATCACTATTTTCGGGGACAAATTTACAGTATTTTCAAGAATACCAAAGGTTATAAACATTAAAACACTTTATCAAATAGTTTGAAGAGATCATTAGATTCTATTCAACCATCCTTTCCTCCATGCAACATTACTAGACTTCAAGTGTACCAATATTGTTAAAAACATGGACTATCAAATGAAAAACTCATAATTTTTACTGTGACTGTCTGCTAGGGAATCAATTTACTGACTCATCTCAAAACCATTCATTGAAAAACTAAATTCATTTTAAATTCCTCTGAATCTACTTTAAGATTATACAAGATTTATATTTTTCCATTGGTTAAAATCAGATATATGAGAAAACCCTTGCTGACAACCCTATTACAGAGGGTTTCTAGACAATTTTTAGAAAAACAATTAGATCTCTTATCATAGGTTACGATAGTTAATCAAAATGGATTCAAAACAACCTTTATTCATCAATCTGTCCATCTTAATTGAATTAAGAGAATATCTAATCCATGCATACACAAAGAATTACTCATGAACAGAGAAAATCATGACTGATACAAGGAACAATTAACATTGTTTGCATTCAAAACATAAAAAATTGCTTAATAATACATTACAAAAAACTTTTGTTGGAGTTTATGTTCCCTTCCACTCCATTCTTCACCAGTTCACGAAGACTCTCCCACTCTAGGGTACCAAACCTTCATGACTGTCACCATGAAACTATAGTTTGGTGATAGTCAAAGGCATATTTGATGAAAAAATTCAAGTCACTTCCTCCAACCTAATGAAAAACTTCTATATGTATCTAAATGCACAAGTTTTCATTGCATCTCTTCTTGTTATAGCTTGCAATTCAGGTTCAACACTCAATTATCTCTAAGTGGTGATCACCTCTTTGAGATACTGTTGTTTGTACATCAATACAAATATAAAGAGATTTATTATATATTATGGAACTTGCTATATTTTTTTTCATTCATAGCTTGTCAACCTAGTAAGATTGTCAATCAGTTCTACCAGTGGATATGGTTCAATTGTCAATCGGTTATTAGGATTTTTTTAATAAAATAAAGATAATTATTAAGAACTAAAATATTCTATAGAAGGGATTTGATGAACAAAATAAGACCAAATTCAAGTTTACAAAGATCTAACTTTGATTTGACATTGACAATAAATATATTACCACACAAGTGATCCTCAAGTTCAAATGTACGCGAAGCTTGAAATTGATCTAGGTTTGTTAATTTCTATGAAAGTGCTTCTAATTGTTTTTTGAAGTGAATTAGTGTTTTTTGTACATGAAATTGAAATAGTTGCTTCAGGGTTGTTTGGGGTTTTAAGGTTTCACTATTATCCATTGACTGCATAAAAACCCTACCATGACGGAAGTAAAGGAACTATTTTGAGTTTGTACCTTTTTAATAGAGGGATGTAGGAATTGAGAAAGGTCATCTGAGAGCCTTCTCTTTGAGAACCTCTTGTCATACTTATCTAGAAGTCTCCCCAATTTGTTTGTGTTCTTTTCAGTCTCCTCCTACTTTTGGGGAATACCCATCATGATAGCTCTCTTCAACAAAATCCTTGGTGCTTTGTTTGAATGGACAATGTTCAAGGAAAATTCATTTACATAATTAATGATCACCCTTTGCCAAAGATAAAAACAAATAAAAAAGATCTTCCCTAAAACTGTGACTGTCTTTACATTGAAAATTTTAACTGTACTCATCAAATCAAACCTTCAAACTTTGTGAATCCATGACTCTCTCCATAAATTTTGCAGGGGTTGAAGATGGTGTCTTAACCTTGTTTGATCATTTCATGCCCTTTACAAGCCTTGCAAACAATAATAAGAATGCCATACTAGTGATGGAATCCGTTGACAATCCATAACAATTTGATTCTCATAACATTCCATCATTCAAACAGTTCTTTTCCTTGTCTATGCTATCGCTTTCTATTGTTTGTAATTAGGTCTGCCTCATCTTTTGTTAGTGATAACTTATCAAACATTTCACTGCCTTGTCTATACTATTGCTTGCTATTATTGTTTGTGGTGCAGGGCACCTCCTGCAACTTCTATTTTGATGTTAGTTTGGTTTTAATAAGGTGTGAATCCTTTGGATCACCCTAGTGTGTGTGTCTGGGTCTATTTTGTAAGGTGAAGGACCCTAAGGTAAGTTATAAACCTTAAGAGTACCTGAAACCTTTAAGACCAAGTCTAGTCTCTTTTAGCTATTTAGTCCTTAGGTTGAATTTTATGTTTTGAAGCCTTAGTATAGGTTCTTGCCATGTTTTAGATCACTCCTAAATCCTTGGAGGTTGGTAGTGTTGGCATCTTGATCAAAATTGCAACTTTGACAAATGTTGCTAAAAAGTTGTCTTTTTGCAAAATGTTGCATGAGCAACTTTTGCAAAATGTTGCTCAAGGAGTGATAACTCAATTTGAAATGGCCAAACCAACTTATTGGAGCATCTGTAAGACCAAGATGATGGTATTTGATGTCCTTATTACATCTAGGAAGGTAGGAAGCCACTGTGTACGAAGCTTGATGTTCAAATAAGGAAATAGAAGAGTTTTCTGAGTCATTATTTGTGTGCATGGCCTGGTATGAATTCATTTGGTGAAAAAAATTAAATAAATTTGTGATGTTTTGAGTTATCTTATCATTCTAGTTGGTTTCACCCATTTTTGTGAAGTTACATAGGATTTATAGCATTTTGTTTGGTCACTGTCTGAGAACCCTATTTTCCCAGGTCTGCTCCAAAGACGTGACCCTAATTTGGGATTTATCTAATGAATCTTCTTGGCCACTTGGGAAATACAAGTTAGGGTCATGCATTTGAATATTTCAAAGGTTCAGAAGCTCAATGTTGGTTCCTTAAATTTTAAGACAAAGCCCTAGGCTAATAATCTCTATGTAATTAGCCTGCATTTTGGGTATAGTCACATGCATGTGAGTTATATGGTTGGAAGGATTGAAACAATGGTGGATCGAGGTCATTTTGGGATAGAGGGAACTATCCAAGTCCTTTTTATTGCTCTGTGAACCCATATTAGACCACTTGCTTAGTTATCCAAGCCTAACTTGGCTAATTAGGCTTGTGAGCTTTGTAAGAGTTTAGGGGTGTAGGAGTAGAGTGGAGTCCTAAGGCTTTGGGGGTTTTCAATACTGCATAAATGGTATCTAGAACCCACTTTAGTTTATTCAGATCCTTCTGTGATAAAGATTTATGTCTGAAAAACCATTTGGATAGGGCTACAAGAGATTCTAGGATAGTTGGTGTTAGGCTATCCTTGGGTCTAGAGAACTAAATCTATTGGTGGATTCTCAACCCTTGGGGTCTAAAAAAGGTGTACCATCCATTTTATTGGATAGTTAAGGTCTCTAGTGAAGAGTTTGACTCTTATGATTGGTTTAGGGAAAGTGTCCTTAAAGGAAAATTTGCAGAGATTGGTGTTTTGGTTTAGGAAGCCAATTTGAGACCAGAAGAGTGATTTGGTCTCTTGTACAATTTTTTAGACACCCTAGTGAGACAAAGGTGGGATTTCAGTTCTTGAAAAAATAGTTTGAGATAGCTAACAAGAGTTTGAGTCTACCTAGGTCTTCTTGCAATGCATTCTACATCAGGTGGTATCAGAACAGACTTAAGACCTTGGAAGAAGTGAAAGATGGGTGATAGGGTAGAAGACACTCTAGGAGAGGAAGTTCCCACTAGAATCACTAATGTGGAATTGGCTAAAAATTTTAGGGAACAAGTAGCCAAGAACAAGAAGATGGAAGAAGAAATCATGAAGTTGAAGGACCTCCAAGAAGAAACGGATGAGGGAGGAGATTCTGAAGAAGAAGAAGAAGAAGAAGAAGAAGAAGACATAGGGCAGGATGAAAGGAAGAACATGCCTACAGAAAAAGCTCAATTTCTTGAAGCTCTTGAGAGAGTTGGAAAGAGAGATAAAAGATCAGAGATTCTCATGTTTTGTGGGAAAATGAATCTGGAAGAATGTATGGATTGGATAGAAGGTCTGGAGAATTTATTTGAATGTGAAAATGTCCCTAAAAATGAGAGGGTCAAGATGGAAAAATCCAAAATGAAAGGCCCTGCCTTAAGTTGGTGGAATTTTCTACAAAATGAGAGGATTAAAGAAGAAAAGAATCCTATCTCAACATGGAAAAGGATGTTGACAGAAATCAAAAAATAGTTTGTACCAGAGGACTATGAGATCACCCTCCACAAAAATTTGCAAAATCTAAGACAATTAAAAGACCTTGATGTGAGTGGGTACACTGAAGAATTTCATAGAATGACCTTGAAGGCCAAAGTCCCTGAGAGTGAGAAAAAAAACTTGTGAGGTATCTCAATGGATTGAAGTATAGAATTCAAGATGAAATGAGTTTATTCAACCCTAAATCAGTACATAAGTGCTTTCAAATGGCACTGAAAATTGAAGAAAAGCAGAAGAGGAGAGCAGAAAAAAATAGAGGTAGAAGGAGTAATTTCAGAGGCAGAGGCAAGTTCAATGGCAAAGGTCCATTCCAAAAAATCCAAGGAGAGTTTAATAACCATGAGTCAGAAGGAGAGCACAGTAACATAGGCAACTTTAGAGGTAGGAGATCAAACATCAGAGGTATATTTGGTGAAGAGGACCTAGTGTCTTCACTGGGAAATGTTTTAATTACAATAAAATTGGACACCAGTCCTTTAGATGCCCTGATAAGAATGGCACAAGCAGAAAAGGAGGGGATAGAAGAGTACAACTCACCCAAGAAGATGACAGTCAAAGTGTGTACTCTTACACTTCTACAAATTCATGGCTTGCAAATCAAGAACAATGAGAATGCCTCATGATGCAAAAGACACTCCTAAGAGTACCTACTACTGCAGAATCGCCTCAGAGGAAGTCACTATTTAGAACAAGCTGCAAGGTGAATAACAAGGTATGAAAAGTTATAGTTGACTCTGGATCCATTGATAATATTGCATCTAGAGAGTTAGTTAATAAGTTAAAGCTGCATGTAATCCCTCACCCTTTCCCTTACAAAGCTTCTTGGTTGACAAAAGAGAAAAAAACCATCATCAATGAACAAGTATGGGTAGATATTAAGATATGGGAGTATACAGACAGAGTTATATGAGATATCATAGAGATGGATGCATTTCATTTATTATTAGGAAAACCTTGGAAATTTGATGTAGATGCCAAACATGATAGAAATTCTAATGTGTATACCATAGTTAAGGATGGTGTTGAGTATGTGATGAATCCATTCCCTGACTATGAGAAACATGTTACTAGTAGTGTCTTGCATGTAAGAGAAAAATAATTCATGAAGGTGTTAAAAGAAAAGGATACAGCTTGTTATGCATTAGTAGTAAGGCCTAAAAAGACACCATTGAAAGAGCCAAAGGTCAAGGCCCCCACTAGGGATGTAGGCCCCAAAGAGGTCAAAGCACTGTTAGACCAATATAAGGGTATCATAGCTGAAAGTACACTAGAGTTCTTGCCATCTAAAAGAGAAGTGATTCAGTGCATAGACTTCACACCAGGGGCTACCCTTCCAAAAAAAGTAGCATACAAGATGACCCCGGAATAGAATCAAGAGATAGCAAGGCAGATAGAAGAATTGTTGTCAAAAGGTCTCATTAGGAAAAGTGTGAGTCCTTGTGCAGTCCTAACACCCAAGAAAGAAGGGACATGGAGACTATGTATGAATTCTAGGGAAATCAATAGGATAACCATCATATATAGGTTTCCTATGCCTATAATAGAGGATTTGATGGACTGTTTAGGGGGTGCAAGCTATTACTCCAAGATAGATCTCAAGAGTGGTTACCATCATATTAGGATTAGAGGTGGAGATGAATGGAAGACAACATTCAAGACCAAAAAAGGCCTCTATGAATGGCTTGTGATGCCTTTTGGTCTCTCAAATGCCCCAAGCACCTTTATGAGACTAATGAATGAAGTGTTGAAGCATTTTCTCAATAAATTTGTTATTGTATATCTTGATGATATTCTGATCTTTAGTAGGAGCAGAGAAGAGAACCTCAAGCATTTGGACATGGTGATGAGGAAACTCCATGAGGAATAGTTGAAAATAAACATAGAGAAGTGTGTATTCCTTCAAGAAGAACTTATGTTCTTAGGTTTTGTGATGTCCAAGAACAGTCTCAAGAAGGATCTTTCCAAAGTTGAAGCCATCCTAAATTGGCCACCTCCTACTACTCCTTTAGAGGTAGAATGTTTCCATGGTTTATGTAGCTTTTACAGGAAATTCATAAAAAAATTTAGTGGCATATGTGCTCCCATTATCAACACCATTAAAGTTGGAAGAAAATTCATATTTACATGGACTAATGAAGCTAATGAGTCCTTTGAGTTGTTGATGAAAAAGATTGCAGAGAAACCTATCTTAGTCCTACAAGATTTTCACAAGGTGCTTACAATGGAATGTAATGCAAGCAATAAAGCCATTTGGGGAGTCTTGAGCTAAGAAGGGAGGTTAGTTGCCTTTTTTCAGTGAGAAACTCAATGAAGCTAAACAAAAATACTCAACCTATGATCTTGAAATGTATGCAATGGTCCAATCACTTAGGAAATGGAGGAATTATTTGTTACCCAAGGAAATTGTAGTCTTTACTGATAATCACACACTTATCTTTCTGAATAGACAAGAGAAACTTAATCACAGACATGTGAAATGGATGAAATTCTTGCAGTCCTATACATTTTCTATCAAGCATAAGAAAGGGATTGTGAAAAAAGTAGCTGATGCTCTTAGTAGAAGACACTTAACCATCCAAACCATTAAATTGGAGAGTGTTGGAGTTCATGCCATGAAGGATATGTATGCTATGGATGAGGATTTCAAAGAGGCTTACCAAATTTGCACTGAGATGACAGACAGATACCACACTCATTTCTCAGAATTTCCTATGCAAGATGGTCTACTTTTCAAAGATAGTTTATTGTGTGTCCCAAAAGGATCCATGAGGGAAAAAATTATCAAATAAAATCATTGTGGAAGCTTATCTGGTCACTTTGGGATGGATAAAACACTAGAACTTGTTAGAAGGTTCTATTATTGGCCCAAGTTGCAGATATATGTTAGGACCTTTGTGGAAAGTTGTTCAGTTTGTCAACAAGCCAAAGGGCACACCTCCAATGAAAGTTTGTAAACTCCTTTAACCATCCCTTCAAAACCTTGGGATTCAGTAAGTATGGACTTTGTCCTAGGTCTTCCAAAGACCAAATCTAGATTTGACAGTATTTATGTTGTAGTAGACAGATTTTCTAAAATGGCACACTTCATTCCTTGTAGAGAAACTCATGATGCATCTCACATAGAAGGGTTATTATTTAGAGAGGTTGTAAGACTTCATAGACTACCACTATCAATCATATAAGATAGGGATCCTAAGTTTTTAGGACATTTTTGGAGAACACTATGGAAGAAACTAGGGACCACTGTTTCATTGTCATCTGAATATCACCCACATTCTGATGGTCAGACGAAGGTTATAAATAGGTCCCTTAGAAACCTTTTGAGATGCATTACCCAAGAACATGGAGCCACTTGGGATGCTATCATAGCATAGGAAAAATTCTCATTCAATGATTCAGTCATTAGGAGTAATGGTTTGAATCCATTTCAGATTTTATATGGTACTCACCCTAGAGGGGTATTGGAACTCAGAGACATGAAAGGAATGGAAAAAAGAAGTTCCCTAGCAGAAGAATTTGCTAAAGTAATGAAATACATCCATGACCAAGTGCAGACCAAACTACAGTATATCACTGGGAAGTATAAGGAACAGGCAAACAAAAATAGGAGAGACTTATAGTTCAAAGTGGGAGATATGGTGATGATTCACCTCAAGAAAGAGAGACTACGCAAGGATAAATATACAAAGATTATGATGAAAAAGCTTGGCCCTTTCAAGATTTTGAAGAAATGTAGGAATAATGCCTACAAGAATGATCTACCTTCTCACATCGGTTTGTATCCTATTTTTAATGTTGCATATACCTATTCTTATAAAGGTGTTGTTAGTACTGATGATCTTGCAGGTACTTCAGATCCTCCTACACTCCAGCCACTCAAGGACATGCCCCAAGAAACTCTTCCTAAGATTGAAAACATTCTAGATAAGAGAGTGAACAAGAAGACTAGGAGGGCCACTTACTATGAGTACTTAGTCAAATGGAAAAATCAACCCATTGAAGATTCTACCTAGATGACCCCTAAAGACATTCAGAAAATAGGCTACACACTTGAAGACCTCCCATCTCAAGAGACTTGAGTTACTTTTACCATGGGGAGTATGGTGTAGGGCACCTTCTGTAGCTTCTATTTTGATGTTAGATTGGTTGTAATAAGGTTTGAATCCTTTGGATCACCTTAGTGTGTGTGTGTGTGTGTGTGTGTGTGGGTCTATTGTGTAAGGTGAAGGACCCTAAGGTAAGTTATAAACCTTAAGGGTGCCTGAAACCATGTAAGACCAAGTCTAGTCTCTTTTAGTTGTTTAGTCCTTAGGTTGAATTTTATATATTTGAAGCCTTAGTATAGGTTCTTGGCATGTTTTATATCACTCCTAATTAAATCCTTGGAGGTTGGTAGTGTTGGCATCTTGCTCAAAATTGCAACTTTGACAAATGTTGCTAAAAAGTTATCTTTTTGCAAAATATTGCATGAGCAAATTTTGCAAAATGTTGCTCGAGGAGTAACAACTCAATTTGAATTGGCCAAAAAAACTTCTTGGAGCATCTATAATGCAAAGATGATGGTATTTGTTGTCCTTATGCCTTATAGGAAGGTAAGAAGTCACTGTGTACGGAGCTTGATGTTCAGAGAAAGAAATAGAAGAGTTTTTTGAGTCATTATGTGTGTGTACAACCTAGTACAGATTCATTTGGTTAAACCACTTGCAGAACTTTGTGATGTTTTGAGTTATCTTACCATTCCAGTTGGTTTCATCCATTTTTGTGAAGTTACATATGAGTTAGAGTATTTTGTTTGGTCACTGTCTGAGAACCCTATTTTCCTGGGTCTGCTCCAAAGATGTGACCCTAACTTGGGATTTATCTAGTGGATCTTCTCGGCCACTTGGGAAATACAAGTTAGGGTCATGCATTTTAAGATTTCAAAGGCTCAGAAGCTCAATGTTGGCTCCATGAATTTTAAGACAAAGCCCTAGGCTAATTATCTCTATGTAATTAACCTGATTTTTGGGTACAGTCACATGCATGTGAGTTATATGGTTGGAAGGATTGAACCAATGGTGGATCTAGGTCATTTTGGGATAGAGGGAACTATCAAAGTCCTTGTGATTTCTTTTTGAACCCATCTCAGACCATTTGCTTAGTTATCCAAGCCTAACCTAGCTAATTAGGCCTATGAGATTTGCAAGAGTTTAGGGGTGCAGTAGTAGAGTGGAGTCCTAATGATTTGGGAGTTTTAAATGCTCCATAAAGGGTATCTAGAAACCACTTTATTTTATTCAGATCCTTTTGCGATAAAGAGTTATGTCTAACCCTCTGGACAGGGCTACAAGAGACTCTATGACAGTTGGTGTTAGGCTATCCTTGGGTCTTGAGAATTAAATCTATTGGTGGATTCTCAACCCTTGGGGTCTAAATAAGGTGTAACATCCATTGGATTGGTTAGTTAAGGTCTCTGGTGAAGAGTTTCACTCTTAGGCTTGGTTTAGGGAAAGTGTCCCTAAAGGCCAATTTACAGAGGTTGGTGTTTTGGTTTAGGAAGCCAAGTTGAGACCAGAAGAGTGATTTGGTCCATTGAAAAATTTTCTAGACACCCTAGTGAGACAAAGGTGGGATTGGAGTGCTTGAAAAAATAGTTTGAGGTAGCTAACAAGAGTTTGAGTCTACCTAGGTCTTCCTACAGCGCACTCTACATCAATTTGATAGATGTTTTCCAAGCATCCATAGCTTGTTCAAAAGTATCTATTTTAGGATTTTTTAGACATTTATGTATCTTTTTCTAAACAATAAATATGTTACTTTTACCTACCCTAATTATGTATTGCGTAGTGTGATGAAATGATTGATCTTTTACAGTCTTCAAGAATACTATTTACCATTCATTGCATTATTTGTATAAATTATGATGACTAATGGCTTGAACGTTGGAGACATGATCCTTTTTCATAGGGCCAACATATAAATAAGTGTAAAATTACTTGAAAGAAGTGTTCTTCTAATTTGAAAGGTAATGTGAGTAAGTATATCATTGGTTGATAAGTTTGATAAGTTGATGAACATATGGTGAATCTTAGAATTCAATATTGTTAGATGCTTCAAACCTATCAAATTGTGATATAGGTTTAGGCTGCCACAGCAAGAATGAGAGGCCAATACAGTCCTGATCTGCAAAATTGGGTGGTATACCTAAATGGTGCAAAGAACGTCCTTCTGTACCCTCTATTTTACAAAAGTTTCTTTGCATCATTTGGGTTATACCACTCAATTATGAGTTCCCAAGGGTTTTGAATTATGTAAGCGGTGTGCATGCTGGTGATGTATCAACCCATTGGTTGGATCCATGTGTACTCAATTATGTGGAATCATATAGATTCTTTAAAATATATAGAATCATATAGGTTCTTTAAAATGAATTTGGTCTACATCCTTCACCTATTCTAGCTCTTAGTTGGGTCATGTCCCAACCAACACCAAAGCTTGGCCTTTAGGATCTTGTCTAAAATATTGTGGACTAAATTAATCCATGTATGGTCCAAATCCAATTAACACCTTCTAATTTTATCTTTCCACGCAAACCCTCTTCTACTATTACACATTTCGCTTGTCCCTATAAGATTGGAAATATGTTTTCCTTACTCCATGCTAACATCCAATCATTTCTAAATAAATGTGATGTTTTACAACACTTAAAACTCTATATTTCTCTACCCAATGGATACTTACTCACTACCCCCTTCATAGTCATGGCTTCTTTAATCATTTGAACTTCTTAAATTTCAATAGGACAACTTACTACAATCACAAAGACACTTCTTAAATCTCAAAGACACTGAACACTCCAAGATGTATATAAAAATTAGATTGAACGGACCCCATCAATGGGAACTAGGATCAACTCAAAACCATTTTTTACCTCGCTTTGTCTAGACTATCCTCATCCATGATGGGATAGATCCTCGTATAAGAAAAAACATGCCATTCATCTTGTAGTTTTGTAACAATTCCCACCTAAAGGTTCATAAGAGGAACTTATTCCTGACAACTAGGTCTCTTAATGGTACCCAAACATCCCAATGTCTTAATAGGCTGAAATTAATTTCACTTCCCCAAGTATAACAAAGAACATGACTGATCCCACAAACTAGTTAACTGATTTCCATTGCCACCTTCCCACTATTCTCCTACCAACTTCAAAGTTATTTTGTCCCCTTTTATTATCATTCTCTTCCTTAATACACTCTCATCTTACCCATTTACTGATCCAATTTAGACTGCAAAAGTTCATTCTTGCCTTGTACACATGGCTACCAATCTTGCCACTCCTTATTTGATCACACTAGCTCTTAAATAAAAATAGAACACACAGGTTAAAGAAACCTTCCCTATTGTCTTCCCATTCAAGAGACTCAAACCTATCCTTCATAAGGGTGCCAATGCAATGCACAATGACCAGTTAGTAATATGATTAACCAATGATAGAAAAGTACTTATTTAGTCTCCTTTTGGACTTTAACCAAGCCTGCAATCCAATTACCCCTTAATCACATGAAATTAGACAGTGTATAGGCAAAATAATGCTTCCATAAAACCCCCAAAAAATTCCATCCAAATACATCCTAATCACCCTTTGAATAACAAATGAATAAAAACACTTAAACTGTTTGATAGTTATTAGTAATCTCCACTAAATGCTTACAACCAGTCCTTATCTCCATGATTCCCTTGCTCCATTTCCTATTTCAAGGACTAAACATATTGATATTGACCCTTTGAACACCTAATGACATGGCCTGATCTAATCAGACACCCATTAATTTCAAACCCTTGAGTTATTCTAGTCAAAACCCAAAAATTCATAAGAAAAGCCCACTAGGACATCAAATTTATATGAAATGACAAAACCACTAAATTCAAGACCAAGTACATTTTGAAACCCATATAACCTACTTTAAGAATGTCCAAGAACATAATTTTTTCACTGGTTAAAACTTTAGATAATAAAAAACCCTTGTTTGTGACTATGTTATTGAGGGTTTACAATCAATTTTGAGGAAATGCTTCAATCTTTTACCAGGAATCGTGACAAGAATCCAAAACATACTTAAAAGGAAGTTAATTCATCAAAATTTATCCTCTAAAATGTTCCAACCAAAATACATTCCATGGGAGAGGGAAATGAACATTTGAACAACAATGAAGATACAAATTTACAGAATAAACAATATTTTATTCGAAGCCTTTCTTCCAAATTCACTCCTCTCTCTTGCCCCGCGATCCTATGATACCACGTCCCTTTGAAGTATTTTTTCAAATATTTCACATGACCTTTGTATCCTTCCATATTTTGTGTACATGTCTATCAGAGTGTTGGCAACTGCGACATCTTACCAAAATCCTCTTTCAATTATGTCTTGATGAATGTTCACACCCTGTTCTCAATCTCCCAATTTGGCACTAGCTGGGAGGAGGCTAGAAAATGTTGTGGAATCTGGCTTTACCCCTGCCTGCCGCATTTTCTTATAAGTTTCTAAGGCTTTTTGAACAAATTCATTTTGTGCATATCCTGCAATCATCACAGTCCCTGAGACTACATTTCTTTGAGGTATTTTATCAAAAAAAATTCACATGCCTTTCAAATGCTTCCACATTTTTCATGCATGTTGACCAACACATTTCCAACTATAACATCGAAACATATTCCGCATTTAAATATTTTTTGATGGACAAATGTACCCAATTCCAAGTTCCAATTTGAGCACGGGTTAGGAGAATGTTGGAAAAGTTTGAGGAGGTTTGCTTAAAAACTTGTAAGGCCTTTTCAGCAGAATCATTTTGTGCATATCCTGCAATAATTATAGTCGATGAAACCACATGATTTCTTTGAGGCATTTTCTCAAAAAGTTCACATGCCTTGTGCATTCTTCCATTTTGCATACATGTCTACTAGGGAACTTGCAACCACATTTGAAAAAATTCCCCTATTCTTTAAGCTTTGATGGATGTTTATAGCCTCTTTGGAAGCTCCCATTTTAGCACAGGATGGGAGTACATTGGAAAAGGTGATTGGGTTGAAGGCCTATTCAGATTTTGTGAAACAATTGAGTGCCTTCTGAGGATACCCATGTCTTCAGTACACTGCAATTATTATGTTCCATGAGACGCTGTCTCATTCTTCCATGCAGTCAAACACTTTACAAACATTTATCAAAATCCCGCAATTGACATACATGTTAAGAAGCGTATTGCAAAAACTCGTCAGTCTAGAAAATGAAAATTTCCAAGTGATGAAAGGGTGGATTATTTTCCTTTGTGAAATCACTTTCTTGATGATGCAGGTTTGCAATAGTTGAATATAAGTATAAGATTCTTTGGGAGGATTGTGTGTAATAAGTAGAATGTACAAAATCTCTTTTAATTGAGGGTTTCTAAATAATGCTATGATATTGAAATGAACCGTGAATTGCAATGGCATTTTATTGTTGTAATCTGTAAAATGAACAGGAGCTGATTAAAGCTTAAGACCAAATTGTTCTTCAAGATGTGACCCTTTATAGTTCTCTCCAGGTTGGCAGTCCTCATATCAAAGATGTTTAAAGTAACCCTTTACATGTCTCATGGCTACTGTAAGTGATCAAAATTTTTTTTCCTTGTGATATATCTATCAATATAACTTGTGTATGTGAATCTAATAAATGTAGACGCACCTCCCCAAAACATTTGCTCCATGCCTTTGAAGAGTTATCAAATATATTCCAAGCAATGACCACTGGAATAAGTTTGTAGTCTAAATTTTATGGCAGTACTAATTTAGGCTCTTAGTTGCCTAGCATTATTAAAATAAACTTCAGTGTTTGGCTGAGCACATATAAAAAATTGGTCACATCATTTGTCATTTGTAAGCCACTAAGATAAATCTTCAAAAGGAGAATCTATAACCTACTCATTTGACACTTTCATGTATTTCTCAAATCCATCAAACATATTAGCAACAGAAATGTGTTCTTATGTCTAGCTTATATCCATTTGTTTGATCAACTAGCATCTATGGATTTCGCTCCTTGATTGTTCCAATTTAGAAAAAAAACTTACAAATAACACCTTCACACTTGCAAACTTCCAAGAAGGAAAAACAAGAAGATGTTGCTTATAAATGTTGTAGGTGATTCTAGACTCATTACCAACCATAATAGTTGCATTAGGAAAAGAATTGATCACATTACAACCCAAGTACATTGCCTTACAAATCTCCCTAAATTGAGAGCCTACTGCAGTGCTGCAAAGAAAAAGAATTTTTGCTTTGTACTCCCTCATTTTTGTAATTATCTCCAATGATAATCCAAGTGATTGATAATGTTGACGTATTAATGAAATTTGTACTCCCACACACACACACCCATGGGTAATATTATTGATATAATCTAAGCTTTGACTCTTCATAGAGAACTTGTAGATAATATACGTGTGTCAATTATGGTGGTTGATTCTTGTTGACCTACTCTAATTATTAACCTTCTCACCTTCAAGCATTTTGTGGTTCAATTAAAGCACACATTAGTTAGCCAAATAATATGCTTCTTTATTTTGAGATCTATAACAATGTGTCATCAGAATGTGATAGAATATAACTTTCTATGCTAGTACTCTTATGATTGTTTTTAGTTTCCCACTAGGGTGATTTCCTTTGTGAGTCACACTAACAATTATCCAATAATTACCTTTGATCTCCCCATTTCTATACCCTACCCTATAATTATATTTCATATTTTTAAAAAATCCTTCCCATTTTGTATTGTCATTTATTGTCACACCTAGATATTCAATCCGCCAATCAAAAATTCACCTCTATAATTTCTTAAAATATAATCTACTCCATGTAGACTTGGATTTCCCTTTTGAAGTTTTAAGGCATCATAAAAATTCATTTTCACTTCATTTACTTGGCTTCAGCCACCATAAAAGCATCCTATTATTTGTCTCATTTGTTAAACAATGAGAAAGGGTTAGCTAGGGAGACTTTGTGTACATTCAATTTATGCAAAATTAGTCTGATGTGATGTTCCTTAGATGTTTTTGGAATTTACTATTTCCCTTTTCTTCATCATCGGCTCTTCAGTTGGCCATATGTGACTTGCCCTAATTTCTTCTTTTCATACTCTTTCATTCAACACTCAGGTCCAAGTCATCTCAATGTTCCCCCATCTTCTTATGTGCTTTCCAAAATACTTCTACCTAATCTTCCTTTTTATATTTCTGTATCTTTTAAATCTTTTGCATGATTGTATTGGAAAACTTAACTATCAATTTCAATATAACAAGTTGTATTAATTTTTTTTGAATGTACTAGTCCTATGGTAGACCAACCTTTGTGCAGTTTTTGACATTGCTATTTGCTTTAGGAGTAAGAAGGAAACAATAATTTGCATGAAAATTAATGGGGCAAATATGGCTTCTAATTTATGGCAAGATTCAACAAATTTATGTACCATTTTAAAGTCAATGAAGGTTGTTGATCCTATTACCAATCTTCTTCCTTCTCATATCTTCTAAGCGATAAGGTACATTTCAATGTCTTTGCCTTTAGCTATGAATGGATCAAAAAACTATTCTTTATTTTGTGTGTGGATTATTGACATTCGTTTTGGTATTCACAACATGCAATATGTGTAAGTTTAAATATTTTCCATTGTTAACATTGGTTAATTGAATACAAGTGATGATAATGTTGACGTATTAATGAAATTTGTTGACACACAAAGGTTTTAAATATTGTGCATTTATTGGACAAAGGTAACTGCAGATTCTGATGGCTTGACATTATTAGAAGCTTTCCTTGGCAATTCATGTAAGGAATTTCTAAAGATATTGATTGAGATACTCCCAAAAGGTTCTGACACTGATTTTTTATAAGGGTGAGAGAAAAAATTTCAAGAAAATATATGTTTGAAGGCAAGCCAATGTTAGTAATAACTGAGAGGGGGGGGGGGGGGGGGA
>MU226845.1:745872-757701 GCA_018584345.1 Thuja plicata
ATTAAGAGACTTGATGCTTCAATGGTTAAACTGAAACATTATGACCTATTTCTAATGCAACTTGAATTTTAGATTTTCAAATCTATTTAAGTACAATACCTCTCTGATCAATGTATCAATTCAATTCTTTGTGCTCCACACTTTCTATTTTGTGATGCTGTGCTTCACTGTTCGTCGGTGTCCGCAGAATTCCTTATCTCTCCTTCAACTTGATTGATCAGGACTGTATGAAGTTATCCTTCATCAGTTTCTCTTCAGCATCATCTTTGTATTCACTCCCCATGTATCTGATTGCTTGCAGAAATGAATTATTCTTCTCTCTTATATAGACATGATATTCCTTAATTCTTGATTCTTTATTCTTGGCGTGAAAAATAATCCAGCCAATCTGATTTATGGCTTTAACTCCTGATTTATCTCGTAGTTATCTTCTTGCCAACTATACAAATATTCTTTAAATCAATTACTTAACTCTGGGCGAATAAAATAAATAAAACAACCAGTTAAGTCTATCCTTAAGCTCTGCCAGCTAGATATTTTGTCATTTTCTTAACTTTCTATTCTGTCGGTCAACTCTGCAGTTAGTCGTCGGTGACAACTGCGAGTTCTATCGGTGACAATTGCGAGTTTTGTTGGTGCAACTCCAGTTAGCTTCGGGATCTCCGTCCGTCGGGCATCATAGGATTTTTCTTCATTAGGAAACACTGCCTTCTACTTGTCGGGCATCACTGTGACTTTTTCTTTTCCTTTACCAATGGTGTGCACTCCGTCGGCATTGTCTGTCACTTAGTGAATACTTGACTTTTATGCATTGCTGAAAGCATAATCTCTGTTCCATTAATTCTCTGAAGTCTTTGGCATTATGTACATGACTGTACAGATGATATCAAGTTGACATCAATGACAATACAAACCATTAATTGTTTTAATGTCTTGCATCATCTTCAACTTAACATTATCAAACATTCAATCAGTTACATGTCATCAACGAATGCATTCACATTTTCTTTTCTAACTGGTCTTTAAATTGGTCATTGCAGGTTTTCAACCATTTGAACTTATTTATAATGAAATTTTGGTTGAGAATATAATTGGTTTTATTCAAATCCCAACATCCCTTAAATATCACCTAGACCTGGTATGGTTATTTATCCTTTAAATTACTATACATTGGTCTAGTTAATTTTCCTTATCCAAAAATTTGAAATTTTTAGGGTACCATCATATTTCTTTAGTTGTAATTTTTTTCCTACAACCGTTGGTGATTGAATAGATGAGTTTTATTTCTTTGAACCATTGTGATTGAACAAATGCCCTTTCCTGTCATTTTGCATGAAAATAAGTTTTGGGAATGTGATTATTTAGAAAAACTAATAGATAAATAAATGATCATCATAACTCTAATAGATAGGCGAGAGAATTAAAAAAGAAGCTATAACATCTTTAAAAAGTTGGAGTGTTTTCTAGTGTTACAAATGGTAATGCTAAGAACCGTGTTAGCAGAAAAGAGAATGACAATTGAATCAACAATAATGTTTCATTCCTAATATTCAAGGCATAAAGGAGTTCAGTTAGGAGGGATTTGCAAATGGTTATGTGTCACCACTTTATTATTACGGGTTGCTACTATTACTTATAGATTTTTTAGAGCACCATTATCTGTCCTGACTCTTGCTAGCACCAATCACCATTTATAGATAGCCTGCAACAATCCCAATACTCCAATTTTGATATTTTATTTAGCTATATGTTGCCTCCCTATTGTTGATTCCAATAGAATGGCGTTGGTTGAAAAGTCTTGGTGTTGAGTATATATATATATATATGAAAAGTTAGTACTTTTAACTACTCTAGAATAATATCCTATTGCATGAATATCAACGCCTTTAGCTACTCTCTTATTTGATGTGGATTTTATTTTGTATTATTTTTTTAAAACTTAATTTGTCGTCAGAAATATGATGACTTGTGAAACTCCACCGACGAGGATGTTGTATGTCTGACAGAATCCTCGTCAGATGTGCAACCCTTGAGGTCATCAGATTTCAGATGACTTTTCAAATTCCACTAATGAGGATGCTATATGACTGACAACATCCTCGTTAGATGTGTATCCCATGACGATTGTAGGAATTCTGATGACCTGGAAAAATCCACTGATGAGGATGTTGTATGTCCGACAACATCCTCATCGGATGTTCAGCCCCTGATGGTTGTCAGAATTCTTATGACCTGTCAAAATCCACCGACGAGGATGTTGTATGTCCGAAAACATCCTCATCGGATGTTTAGCCCCTGATGGTCGTCAGACTTTTGAGGACCTGTCAAAATCCACCGACAAGGATGTCATCTGACACATAGCATCCTCCTTGCAATGGAAGCCCCTAGCTGACATTAGAATTCCAACGACAGACCATGTTCCACTAATGACGATGTCATGGGAGAAACAATATCCTCATATGCAACCTCTTATTGGAAATCTGATGCATATTAGTTTCATAATTACCACGCCAACGAGCATCATCGAACGTTTCGACACCAATTTTTTGATGGTGACATTTTTTGGTATTCTGACAAAGTCCAGTCGAAATTTCAACGAACAATCATAAGAAATATGCCTCGAATGTACTAGTGTAATGTGAGGAAAAGGTAGTTGGGGAGGATAACTTGGAGAGTGAAGAAGATTTTCCATAAAGGAATTTCTAGTCCACATTCTGAAAGACCATTGGAGAAGGGAATAAAGGAATATAAAATTCCTTGGAGAGGAAAATGGGGATGGAGATCCATGTGGGGTACCCACCTAAAAGTGGGTAGCATTTTAGGCTAAGAGAGCAGGTGGGGAGGAGAGCCTTTTAAATTTATGAAACATGTTGAATTTCTCCCTAATCATGAGAGTAGGAGTGTGCAAATGATTAGAGGAGGAGGATTAAGCTAATGGAGGGGATTAATGGAATGTAATTGGAAAATTATGACAATACAAGTGGGTGAGGGAATTTTGCATTTATGAATTAAATTAAATTCAAAAATGGGGAAAAGGAGGTGAGAGAATTCAATTAAATAAATGTGAGTATTTATTTAATCAAGGGGATGCAAGAGGTTAGAAAGGGGACTATGAACTAGGGAAATCAATTAGACTAATTTATCTAGTAGTCAAAAGAATAATTGCTAAATAATCAAATAATTATTAATTATTTAATACTAGGATGACGACTATGGAGGAATAAAGATAATAAATTTGGTAAATTAGAATTGAGTAGATTTAGGTGTCTATATATGGGATAAATCAATGAGAAGATATTATAGCAATGAACAATGAGCCATATAAACTTTGATAAGCTAGTAAAGCTCACCTCCAAAAAAGTTGTAAGAGATATGTTGAAAATCCCTAGGACTTAAAACATTGCTTGCAAGAAATGTTAGCATGGGAAACAAACAAGAGATAGCTTCAATTCAAAGGAGTACTAAACAAACAATTCTTTGGAACTTTCTCATACAAACCCTATAGGCCAACAAGAAGAAAATATTATAAGGTGCTAATTATATTATGTTGCTTATGAGGATTAGTCAAGGATCATGTGGGTTACCTTTTTAAAATAAAACTCTAGAGTTTTTGAGAAATTTAAATCTTTCATAGCCTTGGTTGAAAATGAAATTGGATTGAAGATTGACTTATCAATCAAATAAAGGGGGTGATATTACCTCTAATGAATTTGAAGAATTTCTCTGAGCATAATGGAATGAAAAGAAATTTCTAGCTTTAAGAACTCCACAAGTAAATGGATTTGTGCAAATAAAGAACTGAACTATGTAAGAGATGGTTAGAACAATGTGTAATGAATCTATGCTTCTAGACAATATTTAGAAAGAAGTATTTAGCACAATAGTATTCATTTCAAATTCAACACTAGCAAGATATTTCATGACCTATACAAGGGAAGACCAATGATAGTGAAATAATTCAAAGTTTTTGGAAGTAAGTGGTACATAAGAAGAGACAATACAAATTTGGGAAAATCTAAGTGTAGATATAACAAATTTGTTTCCACTAGTTATTATTCAAGAAGAAAGGATTATAGATGTTATAACAAAAGGTTGCCAAAAAAATGTAGAAAATGTCAATGTAAGAATGGATGGAGAAAGCTATCAAAAAGAGAAAATATAAGTAGATAATCACATAGAAGACTCAAGCTACAAGGAAGAAGAAAGGGAAGACTTAAGCTAGAATGAATAACAAGTTGGAAAATAAGGAATGCGATGAAAAGATAAAAATACACTATCTACATTTTCTCAAAAGAATCATTCAAATAATCTAATTCTTGGCGATAAATATATCCAGATATAAGATTAGAAGAATACTAGAAAGTGCATTGTTGGTAAACAGATTGTTCTTTTGAAAGTAGCTCTAAAACACCCAAAAATGCTTAAGAATAATTGAATACAATAGTTGGGAAATAGTTATTTTAAAACCTATTTTGCCTCTGAATTTGAAGGTACAGCTCCCTTATATGAATGATCTTCAATGAATATTGATCTTTCCTAATCTAACAGAGGTATGCTCTCAACCCGAGAGCAAGAGAGGTAAACCAAAAGAAGCCTAGAAAGGAAATAGCTTAGGCGAAGTAAATCCAACTCTAAATCTAGCCAATTCTGAGATCTCATCAATCAAATTAACTCCCAAAATTGGTAAGGCATGAACAATTACTAAAAATGCATATGCAAGACTGAAGATTAACAATGCAATGATAATGAATCAATCTATATCACAAGAACATTCCCAAAACTTAGGATAACAACCAATTTTCCCCTTAATTAACTGTATCAAATCATAATACAGAACTCTGGTTCAAATATAGATTGCAAATCTAACTCAAAAGGAACGTTCAGATTCAACAGAAAGATAAGTGAAATGCAATGGAACAGTTAAAGAAATGGCATTCAGACATACACAATTAACTCAAAAAAAATGCTATCCTTCACACCAAAATTTAGCCGCTCTTTGTATTGATTTTGGAAATAATACATATAGAGTTCCAGATGGGACCATTACAAAAAGGGGTAACCAAAACGGTTCAACTTCCCCAACAAAAAATGATAACCAAAGGTTTATCCGTTACAAAACTAACAAAAATAGCACAAGGGGGAATATATCTAAGATTTAGTTTCCTTCCCCTTATCTAATTTGTCCCTATAGGCCGTTACAACGGTGATGACTTGAATGATCTCTTCATGTCTGTTGACGTGGACATTGGTGTAACGGATGAGCCATCTGGAATGTTCTTTGGCTAGAGTCTTGATCGCTTCTGTCTGATCTTTCAGTTCCTCCATAGCTCTAAAGATGCATCCACTCAATTGCTGGAGCTCTGGCACTTTGTCTAGATGAGAAGAAGATTTCTCCGCTAAATTATGCAGATAATCTGTGAATGACTTCTGCATGTTGACTACTCCAACCATTTATTTTCCTTGACTGCTGGTTTGTGATTCTGCATGAAGTCCTAAGAGGATTTTAAAATCTTTACTTTGTTCTTCTTGGACCTTAACATCTGTTTGTTGTAATCCCGTTTAAGCCTGAATGATCATCTCAATTTTAAACTCCAGACTTTGGAGCCATTCAATCAAAGTCTCATCACCCTTCTGTAGAATCTTAGCCTTTAGGGCCTCCTTAGTCTTCATCTTCACAACTACATGCAACATGACTATGCATTCCTAGCATCTAACTCTTTCCGCTGTGAGAGTCTGTAAATTCTTACCAATGTTGTTCCTCTCTGTTTCTAGCCTTAGAAGAGCATTTCCTAGTTGTTCAATAATTGTTAGGCCTTTGGATTCGAGCCTCTCAATCCACCTTTTACCAATCTACCCATAATGCTGATCTTTTTGCAAATTAGCCAGAATGGCTTGGTTCTCTGCAGCACTAGGATCAAAGGAGGTTTGGGTACTGGGAGCGCTTGCAATAGGAGTGAGGAGATGTCTGGTGAAGTTGGTTAGTTGAGCCACTTCTACCTTTAACTGAATTTTGGAAGTCTTGAGGTCTTTGAGCTCTTCCTCTATCACTACATTAGTGGATTTCCACCAGTCCACCTTGTTATCATGGCGAGCCAATCCCTTATCGAATGACTAATCCCATATCGAATGACTACAATTGAAATTCCAAGGCCGTCATATCTTCGAGTCTACCCTCCTTAGTGGGCTTAGCTACTTCCATGGTGAAATGCCCAGTCTTAGGATCATGACCTAGAGTAGACATCATCTTCACTTTCTTCTACTTGTTTGTAGTGGCCTTGGGCTGAAAGGCCCATGAAAGAGTGTCTTTGCTGGGATTTCCTTCCCCCACCCTCTTCCTTTTGCACTCTAGAGTGTTTGCTATCCATGACTCTGCGCTGGTAACTTTGTTGGCAGAAACCAACTCTTCAATGAACAACTTCCTTATGAGCGGAGGAGTAGCTTTAGGTTGGGAATTGAATGGATTCACTAAAGTGGGTGAAGAGGAAATTAATTTAACAACTTGAGAAACCTCCTGTTTCTCCCCACCCCTTTTATCCAATTCTGTAGCAAAGGTACTAGGGCTATCCTCTCCTACTTCAACTATGACAGGGGATACCCGCCTTGGAGTTTCTTGAGTCGAGGGTCCATCTTGAGTATCCAAAGCAATAGCTCTAGTTGGTTGTTCAGACTTTGTAGATTTGGGTAGATCAGCTGTGGACTTGATTGGATCTGTCGAGACTACTTCTTTAGTGGCTCCGATATCTAGAAGAGGACCCTCTCCACAGGTCTTCTCTAAGAGAAAAGTCTTCTCAGGAGGTTCATCGCCTCCTCCCGATGCTTGAGTTGATCCTTTTGCAACTATTGGAATTGTTGTTGATGAAGTGGTTGCAACACCGGAAGTAGCCTTTGCTGAGGTTCGCTGAGTGGGAGGCTTCCTTTCTGACCTTTTCCTTCGGCCTACAGTCCATTCGACCCATTGGACTATTCTTTTGTAAATCCCCCCCATCAAAGCCTGCAAGTCACTTACTACTTGATCCAGCATAGGCTCAGAGCTGATAGGGGTAAATTTTATTTTCTCCAGATATGTATCATCATATAGGTGATTGCCATAATCTTCTAGCCCTTCTACTGCAATGTTAACATTGAACCTTTTGATCTGTTCAATGGTTAACCGGGTGTAGAATCTCTCCCTGCTCTCCAATTCATCTTTGCAATTAGCCCAATAGTCTTCAATATCAGGTACATGATGAATTTCCCAACTCATCTATAAGACATCTATGGCGTAATTGACTGGATCATATTGCGGCCTTAGAACATCATAGGTTTCCAAAGAAAACCTCTTTGAGAATGTCTTAAGAACATTCTTCGCCTCCGACTGAGATGCACAACTGTAAGCTCCGATGGTCATTGGGAATTTGTATCCTTTCTTCTTGGCTTTGGCACAGATCAAATTCACCTGGAGCGCTTGCCTCATCACTTCAATAAGCACGATCATGTCAGTAGGGTACCTGGGCAACTTCAAAGGAAAGTCATTAAAACCTGCAAGATGAAGATATGAGAAATCCCCGAACTGAATAAAATAGCATCTGAATTGGCTTATAAAAGCTATGGCTTCAGGAGAAAATATCCTCTCCAAAAAACCTTGTAGTTCCCTGCATAGTCTCATTGTAAAGGCGTCATTAACTATGAGATAATCAGCATAACAGTTTTATAGTTGCAAAGAAGGGAAAAACTCATAGCTTTTTACATCATCTGGAAATTCCTCTAACCTAGGAAGCCCTGGCCAAATTTGAATTGTAGCTATAATATATAGAAGGACCGAAGACATATAGAATTCATTCTAGAACTTGGCTCTATTGAGGGCGTCCGAGAGATTCTCTCTCACCATAAGGGCCCAATCAATGAAGTGATGCTGGGAGCAAATTATTTGAACCAGGAAGAAATGTTTCTCAACAAAGTTAAGAGCTTTGCTCTCACCTCTAATCCTATGAAGTAATACTAGGATATCCATGATCTCTGGCTTCAGGTTTGCACTGAATAAAGTTTTGGGCAACTTTCCCTTGGTGCTCTTTGGTTCTTTAAACCATGACTTCATGATCTCTCTCTTCCATATGGGTCTCTTTGCTGAATATTTAGAGACTGCCCGACTGTAAGTCATTTCAGAGTATTCCGCTTGTTCTGGAATATGGAGGGAATTCTAGATGGACTCTCTATCAATAGAGAGGAGCACCGTGTTGTTAGGCAGAAGAATCTGCTTGGTGTCTGGATTGTATCAAGCTATACATTCCTTGACCAATTCAAGAGCTTGAACCACCACAGGAAAATTGGCGGCTTTGACTAACCCGCTCTCCTTAATCTTTTCTATAATAGGATGCATCTGATCCACCCTCAATCTATTTTGGAATTTCTACATATCAAAAAACTTTAATGAGGTATGTGAGATTTTGTGCCAGTCAGAGATGATGTCGTTCATCCTGTCAAATCCCATAAATCTAGAAGCCATGTGAGTATGATTTAATCTAGGGATTACAAATTTCTCTTCGGGATGCAGAGATAATGAACAACTGATCTTAGAGACATTGAATTCAAACAATTTGGTGAACAAATGGTGGTTCCTGTTCAAAATCTTCAATTGATTTTATACTTTTTGAATTCTTACCGTTTAACAACCGACTTCCCGCGCCACACGAATGAAAAGACCTCTACATTAATGAACAAGTCCATTACAAATTAAAACGGCTTTATTTGAATTAATTACTTTTCTCTACATGTCGTTAGGAAACATCTTTTCACTTTAGTAACCATAACGGTAACTTTCTTGAAGCGGTGGAAAATTACTTTTCTGCTTCTCCTTTGGGTGGAGAAATATTTTTGTAGTGCTCTTTGTTTGAAAATTCGCCAAAGGAGAAATATGGCCTATAGGGGTGCAAAAATGATGTGTTGATTCCATCGGCCTTTTTTATATGTTGGATCTCTTATGAGATGGATTTTTCTTCAAAATTCCTTCACCTTGATAGTTTGGCGGAAAATGCACTCCGCGAGTCAAAACCCGCCTGTAGGAGTAGCGGAGAAGCCATTTTCCTCTTTTCCGCCCATAAGCTAACTATGTGAATCTTTCTTTCTTTTTCATTTCTTTTGTTTCCCATAGGCTTGATCTGAGTGCTCAAAGCTTTCTTGTTCCTAACTTTCTCATTTTCCATCTTTATTTGCCCCATGATACTCTTAAGTCTGTCAATTGCAGAAAACGCACTCTGCAGGTGATTTTTTGACATGGAGAAGCTAAAATTTGATTTCTGGCCAATGCTGCAACATGAAGATATGCGGAAAAATATTTCATCTGTATGTAAGATTGAGGTTAGAATCTTTCAAACCATGGCCTTTACCGGATTGGGAGCTTAACCTACCCAATAAAAACATGATTTCAGACCCAGATTTCCCCCCGGCTTAAGAAGGAGAAGTCAAATTTGGGAAATATGATAAAGGCCTCCTAGCCTAAAAGGATCTCTAGACTTAGACTCCGAACTCACAAGAAACTTCCAAGACTAATACTACACATTAAACATCCATCTTTTCCTTAAGGTATAAAGACCAAAAGTGGGGCAACATGCATCAAAACATGCAAATTTATCCTTGCTACCTAAAATAGAGCCTAAGGACCAGGGATAACTTTAAGAAACCCTCTCCTAGGAAAAAGTGTAAAATCCTGGTGAATCCTACATTATTTTAGGGGGAAATTTTTCTTAATGAAGGAAAAAAATTTCCAAATTAAAAAAATAAAATAATTTGTATTGGCGATTTTTTCCTTTTCTTATGAAAATTCCATAAAATCTTGGCGAATAATACTTTAATGTGGGGGAAATATATATTGTATGAGGCAATTTTTTTTTCTTTTGAAGTAAAAAAATTATAATATATGACGCAAATGATTTTCTTTCAAAGGGGAAAAATTAATTGTACTGGCGAACTTTATCTACCATTTGTAAATTTATTTATTTTATTGGCTAATCTTTCGTTCATTATGGGAAAAATAAATATTTTATTGGCGATTTTCAAACGATGGGGCTCGTCATGTGGGCTATGCCAAATGACAATTTATTAGAGATGTAATTAATGCAATATCACATCCAGCGAATATCACCTTTATTTGTTGCCAAGTTGTTTGTAGACTCAACAAGTTGGTATCGATAAGCACGTCTAGTCACATCACTAATCACACATGGACACATAACCTAACATCCATCATTTTATAATGTTAAATATATTATTTGAGACCGTTTGATGATCCTAGATCAATGGCTGAAGTTTAATTTCGGCCCCAATTTCTTGAAGGAAATATATTTCTCCAAGAAGTCATTGGATTGATGACACATATCAAGCCTTAAAACCTACACCGTAACCATGAACGTTGACTACAACTGGTTATTTGCTTACGTGGATAGTGCATAGTGCAACTTGTAACTCGTAACTCAGTAAGAATTAAAGGCCTTGTTAGTGACAACATACATTCTTTAACTTCCATCCACTCAACACACAGATCAACGATGTACAAATTCTTACAAACAATATTACCAAATTACCAATTTCTGATTCTGACACTCATGCATTTATGGGAAAGATTTACATGGAGATATGAAAGATTAAGGACAATGGATTTAAATCTCTCACATGCATAATGCATTTATGTGAAAGATTTACATTAAATATTAAGGACAATAAATTTAATATGATTAAAGAAAGAATAATTAATTGCTAAGTATCACTATCAATCAAGGGCTATTTACAGACAATCTAACTTTTTTCTTCTTCAATTTCCATTTGGTAGATTAAGAGTTAGAGTTGTCGGTGGTTGAAATTCTACCTCTGGTTTTAAGGTTTAGGTTTTTAGGTCTTTAGGCTGTCGAGAATTAAATATGGACCCTCCAATCCATTTGAGATGCACATCCTCAGATGAGAAGAAGTCCTTTTTGGGCAGCATCTCATAAGAAATTCTCACTTTCGTTTGTAGGGAGGTTGGTGGCGACACTTTTATAAATGTTGTTGTGTTGATGTTATTGCATCGAGATTTCCTTAAGAATGTTGATAGATACCACATCTACACAGAAATTATGTCCCAATTTTTTATCTCTCTCCTCGACCTCAGAGGACATAAGATTGAAATGTTGATGCAGCTGAGGAAGGTTTTTAAAGAGAAATTCCTGGAGGATGATGTCCATGTTCCTATTTTTGTGGATTTAGGGATGGGGATCCCTTGGATGAGAAATATACCCAAGCTATTGGCGCCGGGCATACATGTGGCCCGAAAACCCTTTCTATTGAACCTCAATGCAAAACAAATGACACGACACAGGAAATGGGCGTGGCTTGGGAGGGATTTTCTCTGCAAATGGTTTTTCCTTGATGAATTGGACGAGCTGGACTATACATGGCTTGAAGAATTCTCAAGATTATCCTCTCTCAAAAATTATACTCAAACAAAGGGGGGTAAAAGTACGGAACTGTGTCACACTGGAGGACCATTTGACATGTTTCGGCCGGACATATTTTGGCCGTACCTATTTCGGTCGAATATGTTTCGGCCGGACATACGTGGCGCACACGCGGCGCCAAGTGGCGTCCATGTGGCGGAGGTGTTTCGGTCGAACCTGGTTCGACCGAAACATGTTTCGGTCGAACCAGGTTCGGTCGAAACCCCCAGAATCTATATAAACCCCAAAATTGGTTTGAGCGGCTCATTTGCACTGAGCGCCTTCCACGATTTGCGGAGCGGAATAGGAGTACTTCGGCCGAAAATTGGTAGGATTTTTTTTTTTTTTTTTTTTTTTTTTTTTTTTTTTTTTTTTTTTTTTTTTT
>MU226845.1:765947-795707 GCA_018584345.1 Thuja plicata
GAAAACCAATTTTTCTTTTTTCATGCACTAGCTGTACATGTTATCTAAAACATATTCTAAAATCAGAAGAAAAAAAGATTATTTGCATATATTAAAGTGGAGGGAACTAGACCTTACATTTTCAGCAATTAAAAAATGGACTTCAAAAATTAAAAAAATAGGTCAATACTTATTCAAAAAAATTTTAAAAATTATAGGCATAAACTAGATCCAATTTTACACATTTCATTAGTTTACATCATTTTCAAATTCTAAACACAAATATCACTTTTATGTCGTTAAAGTTCAACAGTTTTGCATGTCGTGGTCCTCTTCCTTTGTTAAAGTGTGACACAGGTTTGTACTTTTACCCAGGGGAAGATAAAGATCCCTAGTTTACCCATTCCTGTTACCCTGTCCCTATGGCCTGCCCCTGGTGTTTTGAGTCTTGAGTTTGACATGCAAAGTTTCACTTTTTTGTTTTGTTTTTTTATACCAATACCATCATAGAATTGGTCCACTACCAGTGCCCTAGTAGGCTAGTAATAGTAGTAGTTTAGTTTTTTTAGGCTAGTAGTAAGAACCTAGCAAGTTGCAACCCTGGACCCCCTCATTTTGGCTTTAAAATTTTGGAGGGACTATGACAATTGTGAATTTGTATCTAACATATTAATGGAAATTTTGCAACTTCATTTCAGTTTTCCTTTTAATTTTTATGTATTTAACGATTAGCATTTCATTACTTTGCACTTAGCATCTTCTTTGTTAAAATATCGATTGGTGTATTCTACTTTGACTGTATCTATCTAAATAAGGGTTTCTATGGCACTGGTCCACTGCCAGTGACCTAGTAGGTTTTTCTTTTTACTCTACAATGTAATTTTAAGAAAAAATAATAATTTTGCAAGTTTTTTTCAATTTGCATTTTATGGGTACAAAAATGATTCTTAGACTTCTCTGTGATTGCAATATTTTAATTAGTTTCTTTATCTATGTATTAGACATTAAAGTATTCTTCAGTAGAAATAAGGAAGCGATGGATTGGTACTTCCATTTTTAAATCTGAGATTCCAAATTTTTAAAACGATTAGGTTTCTTTATCAGTCTAGAAACAAAGAAAGTTTCTATTTTTAACATTTTAAAGAGTTTTATTATTGTTTACTAATTAATTTAGATGAATGTCATCAAATTTAAAAATAATTATAAAAATTATGTGGTTTATAATGATAAATTATATGCCAAATTTGCCGATGTCAATGTGCCATATCGATGTGTAATTTTGATTATAATACAAATAAAAATAATTAAATTAATATTGATAATTTAATTCAATGTTAAAGTTAGAGTTAAACATTACTCAACATATAATAAATTGATAAATATTTAATTTAATAAAAAATTAATAAAAATTTTGTGCATGGTGTATTTCTAGCCGAAGGGGAAATAAAACCAATTTTTGCAGAACACTTTCAGAATCATGACACGTGTCTACTCAGGTAGGCATCAATCAATGATGACGTGTGACCAATGACAAAGAAAAAGTGAATGGGACCCACGACACCTAACAGTGACTGCCGACGGCTGTTGGATGAGCATAGATCAATGACGTACGGTGTATTTCGGGATGAAAAGGAAAAGAAATCCCATTTTTGCAAACCTATTCCAGAATCATGACAAGTTTCCACTCGCATAGTCGGTGTCATTTGATGAATTGATGATGGCGTGTGAGGTGACTAGGTGAATACTAGTACTGGCAAGGCAAAAGTTAATGGGACCAATGACACTTGATAATGACTACCAATGATCGTTGGATGAGCATAGATCAATGACCCAAGGTGTATTTCGGGCTGATTCGGGGAACGGTCACCTCTTTTCGCAAATGTCCTCCAAAAACAAGGCACTTGTCATGAATTAACACTCATGAATCAACTAAGTATAATTAAAATCTAAATTGGAGTAAAACTAAACATTTAATAAATGTAAATTGTAATAACTAATAAGCAATAAGCTCAATTTTGGGTCTCGACTCTCTGGCTGAAGTTTTAGACATATATCAAACAATTAAGTGACACGTGTCTTAGTGACATCAGATATCTGTCTTCATAAAGAAGCAATAAAATTTAACACGAGTCATGACTGAGGACTCAATACTCACAATTGTACAATTTTTGCCCTTTAGGTTTTCAAGCTAAGTTTTTTAGTTCTACTTCTAACTAGTATTGGAGATTCAGAAAGGGGTTACGACTTCTAGGTTGACGATTGAGGAATGAAAAATAGTCTCTTAGCTCTATGCCCATTCATATTCTACACAAATTGAAATTACGGGTAAAATCCTGAGCACCTGCATCCCACTTTTTAAATTTTTCAAATCTCATGGTTTACTGTTTAGATTATAGAACTAGAATTAGGGTTTAATTTTGAATCACCCCTGTAAATTGTAGTTGTGTAGAATTATTTGAATTTTCCTACAAGTAAATAGTAATAATACGATGGGCAAAACAAATCCCAAGTTTACACGTAAAAGGCAAAGACAGGAAACAAAGATAATAGACTTCCATAAACTGGTTAAAACACTAGGTTTCATTGATGAATTCCATGATATTTATGATCTTGTTATCCATGCAAATAAGGGAATCATGGAAATTAGATTTGCACTTAAAAATAAGTGGAAAGATCCAATGAAGGATTTAAAATTTTATCAATTTAACAACATGGTAAAGGCAAAGAAAAATAAAATTGCAGGGTGGGTTGCTAGGTCAACACGCATGGTGTTACCTCAAGTATTCCCTTGTCCAGAAATTGTCATGGTCTGCACTAAAAATTATGATGAAAATAGAAAAGCAATTGTCAATAAAAATACTCAAGAGGAAATTTTGTCGATAACTAAGACTAAATTTGCTAGTCTGTTGGACCTAAGGTTTGAAGCGCACAACTCAAACGTGCACATTGACCTAGGAAAGCTGGTAGAGAATTATGAAAAAATAGATGTAATACAGAAAGATTTGTATATCAGAGGAATAACAAGCAGTTCTAGTTTAGATCCAGTAAGCCTCCTTATGATTATGATATTTTTGTGCAATGGGTTCAGGATAGTATTTACTTGCTAGCATTTTTTTTGGTATTGGATAGTAACAAAGAAGTGGGTGCGAGCATTCTTGAAATGATTTTTCATATTCATTGTGAAAAAGAACCAGTAAATATAATTTTTATTGAGCACAGTTTTAATTGCATGCAAGAACAATTAATTATGATTGAAAGAGGTTCACATAAGACATTTTGATTCACAACCTACTTGTGCTATCTTCTTTTAGAAAAACATCGTGCAATATTTTAGACAAACAAGCTTCAAAATTAGGTCCAAAATCCAATATATGAGTGTACACCTGGGATAAGGATGAGTAATAACAGAAGGAACTATAAAAAAATTTGTAGACTTCTTTTTGGCACCAATGTATCATTAAATTAAAGGCACTCCAATGCCTATATTTCCCATGTCTTGTAGAGATTGCATTCAACTTGGAAGTGAAATACAATTGGCTTACTGGTACTTCATGGAAGACTACACTATGTTAAGGTTTTACGGTTCAGTGTTAGAACCCTACAAAATTCCAATACATGTTACAGAGAGGGTATTTACATTGGAATATGTATGGCAGATGGAGAGCACAAATGTAATCTTAAATGGTCAGAAAAAGAAAATGATATTTCCTTCCTAGCCTTTCTCATTTGGAGGGTTCACATTTGAGAGAAGAGGATTCAAAGTGGCACAAGATTTTTAAATTTTTTTTTTGTTGTTGACAGTCACTGGCAGTATGATCCACTCAACATAATTTGGAACAAAGATTAGACAGAATGGGAACTCCACAAGAAAATGTCAACATGAGAGTATGCTATTGATAGAAAATTTTAAAAACATGGAGTCCTGGGATGAGGTCAAAAAGAGATGGATAAATACACCGCTAAAAATAATATTTCAATACAAGAATTGTCATCACAAATTATGACATTGCGCAAACAAAAAGGAAAAGTGCAGCACAGGACGTCCTACAATTTCTACCAGAAAGTTGCTCAACCATCTAGAAAATTTATTCCAAAAGACCTAGTGGGTCAATGTAAACATGGTAATTGGACTTTAACCAAAATTTATGATTTTTGGGAAATGAGGAACAATCTCGGCAAGCCAAAGACCTCTACAGATCTTTATGAAGTGGAAGAGGATCAAATATTTAGCGATTTGTGGAATGAGGAGCATCCATCTGAAGCATATCACATCAATGATGATCATCAAGATAATGAGTATGAGAGGGATTTTTTGGATCCCACATCTACTGACATATATTCAATTGTTATTGGAGTTGATGTGTCCACAATAAAAAAGTATAGCAAAGTGGCAAAGATTATAGAAAAAATGGGTTTTCCAGGTTGGGGTGGTCTAGGTCCCACTAAACAAGGGCCTTGGTTTCCACTTGCCACACCTGCTCCACCAAAACATGGTGAGACACCAGTCCTTGGAGGCTCATCAGAAAAAGGTACTACTCAGTTTGATACCCTTTCACCTTCATTTGTTTTAGCTTCAAATCCAATTCCACCTTTTCCAAGAATTCGTATTTAATCTGAATCAAGTGCCACTCCCACTAGTGGGGATGACATGGGTAGTACTAGTGGTTTGAAAAGGACATTACAACTAGACATGAAATCATTGGATCTCAGAGATCAAGGCAGTGTAAAGAAGCAAATTGTTATGACAACAATGACAATGGTGTCTGTGACTGTGAGTCCAACAATTGCCACACCTTTAGGACAAAACCATCTGAACAATCCAAAAACTCCACTTGTAATGGGCTAGGGTGTTACTGCTGCTAATCCTCATTGTGCAATTATTCAAACCACAAGTGGAAGCTTGTACATCACTGCAAGTTCTAATTCACCTTTCAAACATTTAATTGTGTCAGAAAACCCTGATTTTTGTTTCAATGATTTTGTGACTAACTTTGAACAAACAAAAAATAGGAATAAACAAAATACTAAGACATTGAATAGGGATGTAGTTACTTTAGCTCATGATGTAGAGCCTGTATCAAATAGGTTATTTCCCACATATGACCCAAACAAGGAAATGATGGAATTCATGGTTGTTATGCCCCCAACTAGAGATAATAATCTACTAGAGTCAGTTGGATCCATCTGAATTTCACGTTAGCACCCTCCAAATGGATTTATCAAAAATTAAAAAATGTGGCAAGATAAATGTGTAGAAAATGACCAACCAAGTGGCCTACAGTTCAGTGATGAAGTTGGAGAGAGAAAGGAAAGCTTCTGGGCAGAATAGAAAAGTTACAAGAAAAATTGGAAAATCAAAAGGCAAAGGAGAAAGAAACAAATAATAGGTGCAAAGAATTATAGAAAAGGATAAAAAATTCTTCCTCCAAAGAAGCAATTTCACAACAAGAACATATGGACGCAGAGCTGAAAATTCTTAGGGAAAATTTGAAAGAGACCAATAACAAAGTTGAGGATGAAAAAGCCTCTTCAATAAATTTATACAAAAGCGTGGAGAATATGACACATGCAAAGAATAACTTAAATAAGGAATTGGAGAATGAGAGGGTAAAATCAAAACAATGGGAAGAGAAAATAGAGGAAATAAGAAAACAAAGTGAACACCAGTTGTCAGAATTGAGAGAAGTGCTAAAGAAGGCAAATAATACAATTAAAACTTATGAAAAAAACTAGAATGACAAAGTAAAAAATACAATCAAGAAAATAAAACAAGACATTTGGGGGAGAATAAAGGTGAGTGGTGATAATTTGTGTGAATGGTTTGAATTGAATGAAATTATTAGAGATGCTTTTGGGAAGCCCAAAGAGCACATTGAGAAGAACAAAAATATTTCTCACAAAGAGAATATTGAAAAACAAATTTTGCAACAAATCAACACAACCAGTGACATGTATTTGGAAAGCAAGGGAATTAATGACTGCATTTGTGCAACAATAAAGGCAACATCTATCTTTCAAAAATGTCAAAAACTAAGGGAAGGAGAGGAAATTGTGGCCTTATATGGGAGAAATCTCGCCAAGATGCTTTAAAAAACAACCAAATGATAAGTCTTGGTTTGTTGAATCCTAGTCTTGGTCCTAGTAACTCATCAATGGAATTTTTTGGAAGAGAAGCTTAGAAAAAAAGTTAGAAGATACAATGACGTCTAATTTAGGAAAGCTTCCTCAAGACACAACTCATGAAGATATTACAAATTGCATCAAACCATTGACAAATTTGAATGCAGTATTGGATGGATCATTACTTTCAAGTCACTCTTCCAAGTATGGATGGTTGACGAGGTTGCAGGTCATTTACTATATCTTGAAAAAATTTGACCTTCCAAACAACGCAGAATGGAGCATAGTAAAAAAATGGCATAATCATCTCATCAATCATAGTATGTGAAAGTACTTTCAATCATATCTATATTTTATTTCTAATGGCTTGAATTGAGTTTAAAGTTTGAACTTTGTTTTTTGAACAAGATTAATGTAGCAGATCAGATGCTATTGCTAATTTACTAAATTGACCTGTCAAATGCAAAAATGTATAGTTGTAGAGATGTTGTACTTGTCTTACTAATTTTGATTTTGAGACTTCACATGAGGCAAATTGACTTGAAGCTATTGTTTCTCCCTTGTTTCCATAAAAGGGAATTCAAGGTTATTTTCTAAGGGTATTGTACTATTGAGTCATTGACTTTTGCAAACAAAATCACATAGAGTTGTGTACTTACTACTATTAATGAATGAATTATTATATTGTATCATATCTATAAATAAATTAATGAGAATATCTATGAATTGTATCATATGAATTTATGTATTTTAAAAAAATAATGAAAATCTTCAAGAATTGTACCATATGAGCTGACTAATTCAAATGAAAACCATTATTAATTATAGAATTGATGACATTATCAACCACATTCATGTTTTTGACATTGTAATATGCTATTATGCATGATTGATGATGAGATATAGAAACTGACAGTAGACTAAAAATTTGATTTTAATAAATACCTAGGACCTGTTACTTCGACAATGATTCAAGTTGCCACATCATCTCACTATCGGGATCCTCAGATTCATTGCCATCAACATCATAGCTTTTGTGGTTCTTCGCTATGTTTTCTTCACTCTGCATACCTCTGCTTAACTGAATTTCAATGCTACTAGTATCAATACCAGTACACGATTCACTGAAATCATTGTCTCTGGCACTCTCACTTTGGTTTGAAATGTTTACCAACCCTCTTCTTTGACATTTCTTCCTCCACAATTTTAGTGCCCTATCGTAAGGAAAAGTATTGAAACCATACTTGGATATATAGAGCCTCAAGAAATTTTGCAAATTCTTGTCTAGTTTATTTCTTATTTTTGACTTTAGGAACCCCAAAGCACTGAAAACTCTCTCATCCTCCACCAAACCCAATATCACGGTCAGACATAAATCAGAAAGCTTGAAATTTTTTGATATTGAATCAATCAACATTTCGCTCTAAGCTAGATTTTTCCAAATCCTTGTTACCAATCCATCTTCGTGGGGGTTCTGCATAATATTATATTATTCCCTCATTGTCTATGAAAAATGACCTAATTTCTCTCTCAAACGAGATTCATCTAAAATTCCATTTAGAGTTACTCCATTGAACTGTTTGGTTTTGCAAAAATGATCTATCAAAGTTAGTAGCTTAGTTTGAAAATATTTCAAATTGTTGACTCCAATATTGAGGAAACACAATAGCCATGGATTGAAGTAGTTTGACTGGAGGAAATATTTGTCTCATTGTTAAGGAAAGATCATAGGAAATGTACTTCAGAGAAGCAGTTACAGACTCAAAAATCTTGGTAAAGTCTTCCCTTTTAACACTTGATAGCCTCTTCCTGGGGTTCTTTCTTGATTCCTAGGACTCGAACCTAGAAAAGTAGTGCATTGGTTTCTCAACCCTGCATACTTCTACACATAACTCCTTGTTTGCACCGATCTTTAAAAAAATATCAAGATTGTCCAAATCTGTTATTTTGAACCAGCTGGAAAGTTTTACATCATCACATGATCGATGGAGATTATCAAGTGTCATGCATGTCAATTTATGTAGCGCAACATATTCTAAACTATACATAGCTCTTTGTTTGGTAGTGTTCACTATATTTCTCATTTCGTCCAGCATGGGGAGAAGAGCTACTAATGTTAATAGTGTCTCTACATTACTTAACCTTTGCTGCTACTTAGGAAAATTTGGTTCCCCACTTCTTCATGAATTGAGTTCATTAGACCAAGCAACGATTTATATTCAAAAAAAACTCGATGTGTTGGTCCATCCAAAGAGATCCATCTGGTATCATTATCCTTAAGAAGCTTGTTCCCATTGGTTAGTCCTTCGACAAAGTGTTGAAATTTCCTGAATCATTTCAGACTTGGAAAAAAGTATTGGTAGATCTCTTTGATTAAAACTTCAAATTATTTTTGTACTGGAGCATGCTTGCCGACAACTCCAAAAGCTAGATTCATTATGTGGGCCATGCAGTGAATGGTAGTAACGTAGGGTGCACAAGAATTTTATATCTTTGTGAAAAGACCACCCTTGTGGCCTTGCATTATTGAAGCTCCATCCACTCCAACTCACACCAACTTTTTTGCAATCATCATGTCATCTATACCTCCATATTCAATTAGCGAATTCTTTACTAGTTCAAATAAATTTTCCTTTGTCACATTATCCTTCATTTTAGAAACAATTAGTAAATGAGGTTCAAAGAAAAAATTATGTATAGTATATACATGCATGCATACCCAAGAAGTATTATCTACTGCTATAACTTTGACAATGCAATAAAGTTTGACTCTTCAATTTTTGCCTTTAGATCCTCTTTTTCAACCTCGATAAGATAAATTGCCCATTCCCATTCACTGTTTACTGACTAGTGACTATTAGGATAGTTATGAACTTTCAAAAAGTGTAATAAAGCACTCAATCATGGGTAATATATCATAGGATGCCCTCTTCTCAAAATATAAAAGACAACACTTAACTGAATAACTTTTCCCATTTTTTCTACTTCCATTGCTTTTCTAAAAAACCTTCAATAGAGCCTTTAACTTCAGCAGGATTCATTTGTATATTCTGCTAAAATTTAAATAATTCAATATTCCTAACATGTTGAGATTTCTCCTTTGTTTTCAATCTTATCACTGATTTTTCAACTCGATCTATGGTTTTCATTTCGTAAACTTTACCCATATGCTTCTCTATGGTGTCAATTTTTAGCTACAACCTATTTTCCTTCTTATTTATCTTAGTGAAAATCTTACATATGCATTCTATTGGAGGCTCACCTTCAATTGGATTGTCCACTAGTTTAATTATTGGATACTTTGACATCTATTCTATTTGAAAATTCCTCGACAGATCCCATATCCGAACCTTTTTTTGATTCTCTATCCTTTTTTGAATTGTATTTTATTTTCTTCTTCCCTGCACCATCATCATCTTTGGCATTCTTAGTCTCATCAAAGTTGACTATATCATTATGGCTATTCTAGGTATTTACCTAAAAATATTCTCCAAGTTCATTGTGATATGAGATTTTAGGTTCACTGACTTCTTCAAAATGTCGTGTAGGTTCAGGTTGTGAATCTTGTAAATCTAATTGTTATAAATTAGCTTCCCAATTTTGGCCAGAAATGTTTCCAACACCAAAGAATGATGATAAGGTTCTACATTTTTCTGGCCTGAGTGGCCTCTCTTGGATTTCCCCACATGCATGAGCCTTACCCTTATTCTTGTTCGACATCTCCAACAAAATAAAGACTGCCAAAAAATGTTAACTTGTTGAAGAAGTGATAATAGACTATAATATATATAAATATGATTCATTGACTATAAAATCATGTTTGAGGTCTCCCTGGTGACCACAACACTGACCACTAAGTACTAACTAGTCCCCACTAAATAAGAATGAAATCAAAATTACAGAGTCGCAGATAGATAGAAGTGAAACCTTAGGTGAAACAAAGAATCAGAATAATAATCACTCATCTTTTCCTCAATTGCAGTTTCCAATGCACTCAACAGTCAGAAACTTCACTATCAATCAAATAGAGATTTCAGAACCAACGGACCCAAATTGTGTACAAAAAACCTGAGCTATGAATGTACTTATACCAATCCTTTTTGGAGAATTTGGTGGGAGGCATTAGGTATACAAATATTTGGTGAAGCCCACATAATTATAACACATCTTATGTTATTTACGAGGTAATTATGGGTCATCCAATAACTTTCTACAATTAATAAAGTTGGCAAATATGCATCAGTTTGAGACATGCATCCGCAAAATGGCAGGAGAATTTGGGGCCACCTATAAATATATTTTTATAAAACCATTGGTGAATATAGGTCATCGATTTGGGGCTGCTTTGAAATTGTAGGAAATTTTTTAAAAGGATTTGTATAAAACCATTGGCGAATATAGGTCATCAAATGGATGTCAAGTTATCCTTTCTCTAAATTGAGGAAGAAATATACATTTAACAACTAGAAGGTTTTTTGTTGTTAGAAAATGAGGATTATGTAGGTAAGTTGAATAAGGAACTTTATGGGATAAAGGAATTCCCCAAAGCAAGGTATTCAAAACTGTACAAATATATACAACAACAAGGTATTGAAAATTAGAATTAAGTATAGAAATATGTACATCAAGATTGAAGATGAGAACCACAAGATGACATTATTTTTGGAGGTAGAAGTAACAAAATGTGCCAAGAGCTGGAAAAAAACATGCAAAAGGAATCTACTATGTCTATGCATTGTGAGATATCATTTAACTTGGTTTACAAATTTCTCAATATGAAAAAGGTTTAGTTATCTCACAAGCCAAGTACATAAAAGAAATGTTGAATAAATTATGGATGAAATATTTCAAACCAGTTAGGACACCCACTGTAACAAGTAGATAATTAAGAAAGGATGATGAATCTCTTGAAGAGAATTAGACACTATGTTGGAATTAATTGGAAGTGTATACTGAGAGGGGAGGGGTGAATCAGTACCTCTAAAACTTTTGTATCTTTTAACCTTTATCCTTTTGGTAATCAATTTTTTATCCAACCATGTAATCTATGCTATCTTGATGTAAGATTTATCAATTCATAAACTTAATCCAACATGTGAACATTCATAGAAACATTCATGAAAGTAATTGACACATAACACAAGATATGATAATGTAGAAAACTCCTGTTAGGAAGTGAAAATTGCGGTGGGGATGGCACCCAAAAATTATTCACTATCTACAGATTGGAAGGGGTCAGTTAAGGCTTACAATTTGATCACTTCTGATGATCTACCCTGTTAAGAGTATCTATGGAGACCTATTAAAGTCTACTCAGTTAAGAGCTTTAGCAACACTATTTAGTGTGCACTCAGTTAAGAGATTTCTAATTGGATGGTTAAATCCACCTTCCTTGAAAGGATTTTTACACTTTGCTTCACTTGTTAGAATGTAAGAAAATTAAAATTTGACATAGTGTATGCAATCTCCTATTGCTGATTATAGATCCATTTAAGATTACATATATAATTATATCACCTAATGTGATTGAATAATACCTCTGATGCTCGGTAGCCTCTGTTCTTGGTTCTTGATAACCAAATTCACCTTTTGTTGTTCTAGTTCTTGAAACTTTTAGTCTGATCCATAGATGTACTCGTATGCTTCATTCATCCTCTCATCCATTCTCACATCATTCTCAAATCACTCATAATGAATGATTACAACATCTATTAATAAGATAGATTGACCTAATCAAGTTTCACATAAAACAATACTAACTCTAAGATCACAGGTTTACAACTTGACCTTGATCTCCTAGTCTATGTGTTTTAAATCAATTAGACTGATTAAATCACTTACATTCATGTTTCTTGTCCCTAAATAAATGGTTTTAAAAACAAATCAAGACTCTATAAATATAATAAGATTATTTTATCTGACATGGAAGTCAGATCCACTTTTTGCGGGCTGCAACTGACTTTCAGTTTCTATCAGTCGATTATGCTCTGAATTTAGTTAGACTGTCTCTCAGTGTTCCTTACTTGAACTATCTCTTGGGTTCATCTTTGACTATTCTCTTAGTTTGCACTATGACCTGCTTGTCAGGTTCCACTATTGGGTTCCTCTTTATCCTTTCCACTTTGTATTTTTTGTTTACATAAAAAATTGTGTCATCGGTTTTCTTTGTACTTAGTATTTTTTGGTGATCTCTGATATCTGCATTTTCGGTTTTCTCTTTGTCTTGTCTTTCAGTGTATGTTTACCAAAAGTGTTCTTTGCATAGTAATGGCATAATAATGTCATCAATCTCCCCCTTTGACACTAGTATCAAAAACTAATATGTGCAAAATACTAACAAAAATTTTTAGTATGTACATCATATATATTCCTTAGTCATTTCATGTCTCCCCCTATGTATATGTTAGTATATCATTATACTCCCCTTTTTTATTCTTTTTCTGTAGTACTATATAGTTTCCTATCTGTACATATCATTATTTTGCCCCCTTTTTGATATTAAGGGAAAAGGTGTATACCTTATAGCTTATAAAAAATGTGAGAATGTGAGGACCTCATGTCCTCCATCATCTTCTCACATTGGTCCTTCAGGTTTTCTAGATCCATGTACTCGAGTGTGATCCTTGATTGCATATCGTAGATGATTTATGCTACAGACATCTTGGGGGTTTCTATTAGTTGTCTTGTTGAACTGATATGCTATTGAAGCAGTGTGAGATTTGGTATAAGTTGAGCTTGGAGCTCGGTGACCTCTTCCCTGAATTGTGTTTCTGCTTACCACAATTCCTATCTTAACCTTTTTGTCTCAAAAATATTTTCATAATGCAATTTTAGTGCATTGTTCTTGGTGGTTAAGCCTTTAGCACTTGTAGCTAGATTGGAATCTAACTTTTCTATCTTATCACTATGCTCCTTAGTGAATTTGTCAAGTGTGCTCAATTGTTGGATCAAGGAAATAGCTTCAGCAATTATTGGGTCTAATTCACTTATGAATTCTGAAAGCTTTACCTTGTTTACTGCTACTTCTTGGCTAATCTTTTCAACAAGCTTGTGCTGATATTTCTGCTCTACTCTCTCCTCTATTTCCTTTTTTGCATCAATGTTCTGCGTTGTAATGGCTTTGGTGAGAGTGGCTATTTGATCAAGGATAGGTCTATTGTGATCAAAATCAACATTGGGTACAATATGATGCAAGATGTCTC
This sequence comes from Thuja plicata, assembly GCA_018584345.1. NCBI lineage: Eukaryota > Viridiplantae > Streptophyta > Pinopsida > Cupressales > Cupressaceae > Thuja > Thuja plicata. Next base: position 779,249 of record MU226845.1, read on the forward strand.
TAATTTTTTCTAGTACCATGGAGTCTCGGTGCTTCTTTCTCAGCTTCTCTTGTAGTGCCTTCCTTTGGCATATTTCACTATATTCTTTCAGTGCTTCATAGTCAAGTGTAGTTGGGTCACATTTGGGTATCTCAATGATTTCATCTAGAGTGACTTCCAACTTACTCTTTTTGGATTTCTTATTTTTCTTCTGAGTTTCACTTGAGTGTAGAACCATAGCCATCTTCTCAGCTTTGTCTGTTATGTTGGATGAAGTAACTTGTGGTGTTGCCTCTTTTTTCTGATGTGCTTCAGTATCAACTTGTCAATTTTGACTAGACATCTCCACATCAACCTTTACATTATCTATAGCAACTTGTTCAGTTACCTCAGGAATGTCATCTTTTTGTTTTTCTCCTTCATCGGTATCCTTATGTACTTAATCTTCCTTTTTCTGTCCATCCTTCTCAGTAGTGTCTCCATCTGTTTGATGTAAATCTCCTTTTGTAACCTTGTCAGTTTCCATTACAATATGAGTATCTCTGATGACATTCTGTTCATCAGTGTTGTCTTTCTTTCCTTCATCCCCTGCATCCTCAGGAATGCTTGAATCTTTGTCAGGTGATTTTTCTTTTTCTTGAATTATATTGATGGCTTGCATCAATATTGGCATGTCAAGATATTTTCACTTGTGAAGTGTCAAATGTTGTGTCTTGTTCATCGGTCTTGTCCTTGATAATAGTGACATCTTCATCTTTTTGTATTTCTTATGCTGGATCAATGATTATGTCAATGATTGTGTTGTCCATAATGTTTTCCATAGTGGTGTCCGACCATATCTCATCTGCAACATCCATATCCTTGTTTCCTTTGGTGTCAAGTTCCTCCTTGTCCAATTCAACATCTATGATGATGATTGGTTATGTGCTCTCAGTAGCTTGATCATTCTTGATTTCTTGATTCTCGGTTAGAGCTCTCTATGGCTTGGGACTTGTATCCTTTTAAGGAATATCAAGTATTTTCCTCAATTTGGATTCACTTTCTTGGTCTAACTCTAGTAGACGTCCTTTTAGCACTTGGTAGGATCTCATCTTTGGTGAGAACCTTTTGGAATGATCCTTCATCATTTCTTTGATTTCCTCCATTTTGGATTCAGGAGGCATGATTGATACTAGGGCTCTTTCCCTGATTTCTTTCTCGGAGTGTAAGGAAAAAGTCCATCTTGTCGATAGCCTATCTTGAAGTTATTTGGGAATTTTGTCTGCCAGTTCTATAGGGAGGTATTTGTATATGCACATCATCTTGATGATTGCCTCCTCAATCTTATTTTGATCCAAGGGATCCAATTTTAACCATATTCTAACTTTGGAGTTAGTAATTGATCCTGATTTGATCATGTGTGCACATACCTCATCAATGGTTTTGGGAATCTTGTTCTTCTCTTTGTGAACACCTTCATCTTGTTCTGTGTCCTCAATATCTTCTTTGGTTCTAATGAACTTCCTTCTCTTTGTTAGCCCTCTTTTTTGTGTAGCCGGTTTCCTCTTGTAGGTTCTTACTTGTCCTTTCTTCAAGGGTGAAGGACTTGAGTCCTTAGCAGTTTGGCTTCTTTTCCTTGAAGTAGATGTGGTTCTTGGCTTCTTAGCTAGTGTTGGAAACATAGTATTTGACTCTGTAGACTCAGAGTCACTTACCTTCTTAGCCTCACTGATGGGTGACTATCCTTTAGTTTCTTCCTTGTGTTCAGTTTTCTCCTCAGTAATCGACAATATTTTCTTCAAATTCTTAACCATTTTAACTTTCTTCCTATCAATTTTCTTTACAACCAAGCCAGTTTTGATTCTAGACTTGGCCTCCTCATAAGTTCCAAACTTTGGTTGTGTCTTGTCTAATGGTTCATTTATCAATGCATCGATTGCATTGGATGCTTGATCAATATTTACCTCATATTCCAAAGGTTATAACCATGTTGTCCTTGGTACAATAGGTTTGATGTATGTGTGGTCGGTGTCAATCATGAAACATATACCATTCTTGAATTTATCAATAAGTTTCTCAGGGATCCTTACTCTTTTCTGCATTCGGTCCTTGAATCCAGTAAAGTACCCATCCCTAACTATTTCAAAGTTGTCTCCTAGTGATGTTATATATTCACTAATCTACATGGTGAATGGTCTTGTGGTATCCCATTTTACATCTCCTACTGATGGAAATGATTCTTGAAAGTAAAAGAAAATGCACATGATAAGTGAGACAAACTTACATGTATTTGTCTTTGCATTTCTGATTGTTCTCAAGTTTTCTTCTAACTGGTTAAGTAGAAGTTCTGAAAAATCCAACTGAGTACCTTTCTTTACAATTTTATATGATGTATCCACTACTCCGGATGCTATGTTGTTCATCCTGTTAGCTTGAAAGAATTTGTAGCCTAGGACACATGCTCCAAATTTCAATTCAATATCGGTAATAGTAGATACCTTCAGCCCTCTACCATCACACTTGGCTCCTGTGTTCTTTTCAATCTCATCCTTGGGTGGGTGTTTCAATTCCTTTACCTTATCGGTTACAGGGTAACCGATGACTATATGAATAGCATCTCGGGTTATCATTTTTGGCTCGTCCAGCCATAGCTTGTGATTGTGAATTTGGCTCAGTACTAACCAAATTTACTCAGTTTTGAATACCTTCAGGAACAATAGGGAATTAGTGATCCCTTTCACCTCTATGTTTTTTTTCTCATCTTTTATGGATCCATCCACATTACATAACTTCTTGAAAGCTTATTCCACCTCTAAGTCACCAATTTCTGCAATCTTGCAGTGGATGTATGCTCGCATGTCTTCGACAAGAAAAACCCTAGCTGGTATTTGTGAGAATGCTCCAGCATTGTCGGGTTGTGATGCAACCTCAAGGAAAATATTGTAATGGGGTTCCTCACAGGTACAATTCTTGATGAGTTTAACCTCATCCTTCTTGATGCTCTTCATTTTGATGGTTCTTGAAGTCGTGGCCATTGTTTCAGATATTTTAGGGCTTTCTGAAAAATGCATAAAAAAGAGCTCTCAGTTGTCATAGGAACTTACTGTTTACTCCTGTAGTGGTCACTGACCTTTTTGGAGTGCTCTGGGTTGAGTTGAAGTTGCTTTTTGATGTTATCAATGTCTGCTCAAATTTTTCTCTTGTTGCTCTGCTTTGTTCGCTGGTGAATAATGAAACCCTTTCATCGCCCTTTTATAGATGTTTTCCCTAAAAGTGAGTCATTAATTCTCAACTACTCCTCAGTGTGTGAAGAAGGAGTCATCAATTTGAATAGTAACTTTTATGTTCGGTGACAACGCGATGCTTCAGGGCAGTTGTCTAACTTCTCACTTTTACCAACAGGTTTTGGTGTTTTGCGAACACAACTTATTCAACTTGCTTGGTTACCGACGGGTCTCAGTTTACACTAGAAACTTTTCTTTTACATGTTAACCAATGCTTCTCGGTAAGGATAGACAGTTTTAGCTTTGAGTGTATACCGATAGATCTCGGTATGTATTATCTGATGGAATAGTTATCACAGATGTTAACAAGTAATATCATGATGCATCTTTACTTATGCTAATTTGGCATTTTATCAACATATTATGGAACTGATGTAAAATACAACTTAGTGTAATGTAGTTTCATACTTACTTGTTTTGCTTAGGTGGGGGTGGTGATGTCACCAGATCCATTGGATGGGGTGTCACCATTTGCATTGCTTGGTCTAGCTTCATCATTGTTTGAAGCTTTTCTCCACATTTTGTCTCTCATCCTCCAGATGTCTTGAATGGTATTTCCATTGGGATATGTGCTGGTCTCTATCATTTAGTCTCTGCAGTCTTTCTTGAGATGACCAACTTTATAAAAGTGTAAGCATGCCATTCTGGGGTTAGTCAAGCCTCTATAATTTCTTGTCCACTATCTCATATAGTTTGCAAAAATGTGACCAAATATTCCACATGCTGTACAATTTTCCATGTGTTGTAATCCCATAGATACTGGTTACCAACTCTTTTTGGTTGATAGACAGTTTCTTGACCTTTAGGCTTCCACGCTTGCTTTTTCTTTTTCCAGCATTCAAGAGTTGGGTGCCCATTCATTTTGCAAGTAGGACATTATTTGTCTATGTAGGTTTCCTTCTTTGTTTGTTTCATCTCAGACTTACATTCATATGCTTTGTGTCCTTTCTTGTTACATTTATAACAAAATCCTATGAATGAAGATGTGGATTTAGAAATACCTTTCATTTTACCTCTGCATACATTTGTTGTGTGGCCTTGCTTTCCACAATGATTGCATGTCAGTTTTCTTGGTCTTGGATTTGCATAGACATTATTTGGATTATCTTGATTGGGTGATTCTCCATTCTTGGTATAGCCTAGACTGGTGTTGTTGTTGATTCTTCATTTTCCATCAAGAAAATCATCCATTCTTTTATTGATTTCTTCATCTTTCTTGATAATTTCATTATGTTGCTGCTGAATTCTGAGTTCTTGGTTCAAATTTTCATTTTCTTCCCTTGGCTCACCGATAGCTTCTATTCTTTCAATGAGTTCAACATTCATTCTATTTTCCTCTTGACTCATAAGAATAAACTGATTTGTAATCTCATGATGATGCTCTGTTAATCTTTGTATTTCAGATTCTTTCTCTTGTAGTTTTTCAGTAATCTTTCTTCTATCATCAGTAGCTAGTGTTCTTTCTTGCTCAGCTTGTCTAGCACTATTCATGACATTAATCATTCTTACCATCTATTTCTCTTGACCATTTTGCAGATATTTCACTTGTCCAGCCAGATGTTGATTGATTTAAATTAAGCTTGTGATGCTTTCTTCTGATGTGTCTGATGCTTTTCTTGTATTTGATCTTGAAGACTCAAAGAAATCTGGTATCTCTTCCTCATGGTAATCTATTTCATTACATTGAGATGCCATAATATTTATTTCATCTAACAAATGTCTCATCTCGATTCTAGCTTCTTTATACTTCTCATAGAAGATCAAAATTTTTAGCTTTTGATTCTCAATACTCTTGTCAAGTCATACTTCTCCATTGTATGATATTTTCTCTTAAGCCTTTAAGCTTTTCCAGATAAGAGACTTAGCTCTGATACCAATTTTTGGAATCAATGCTAAGTGTGTATTGAGAGGCGAGGGGTGAATCAGTACCTCTAAAACTTTTGTATCTTTTAACCTTTATCCTTTTGGTAATCAATTGTTTATCCAACCATCTATTCTATGCTATCTTGATGTAAGATTTATAAATTCATAAACTTAATCCAACATGTGAACATTCATAGAAACATTCATGAAAGTAATTGACACATAACACAAGACATGATAATGCAAAAAACTCTTGTTAGGAAGTAAAAACTGTGGTGGGGATGACCCCCACAAATTCTTCACTATCTATAGATTGAAAGGTGATGGTTAAGGCTTACAATTTGATCACTTCTGATGATCTACCCTGTTAAGAGTATCTATGGAGACCTATTAAATTCTACTCAATTAAGAGATTTAGCAACACTATTTAGTGTGCACTCGGTTAAGAGATTTATAATTGGATGGTTAAATCCACCTTCCTTGAAAGAATTTTTACACTTTGCTTCACTTGTTAGAATGTAAGAAAATTACAATTTGACCTAGTGTATAAAATATCCCATTGTTGATTACAGATCTATTTAAGATTACATGTATAAGTATATCTTCTAATGTGATTGAATAATACCTGTGATGCTCAATAGCCTCTATTCTTGGTTCTTGATAACCAAATTCACATTTTGTTGTTCTGGTTCTTGAAACTTTCAGTATGATCCATAGATGTACTCGTATGCTTCATTCATCCTCTCATCCATTCTCAAATCACTCATAATGAATTATTACAACATCTATTTATAAGATATATTTACCTAATCAAGTTTCACGTAAAACAATACTAATTCTAAGATCATAGGTTTACAACTTGACCTTGATCTCCTAGTCTATGTGTTTTAAATCAGTTAGATTGATTAAAAGACTTACATTCATGTTTCTTGTCCCTAAAGAAATGGTTTTAAAAACAAATAAAGACTCTATAAATAGAATAAGATTGTTTTATCTGACGTGGAAGTCAGATCCACTTTTTGTGAGCTGCAACTGACTTTCAGTTTCTAGCGATCGGTTATGGACTGTTTCTCGGTGTTCCTTGCTTGAACTGTCTCTCAGGTTCATCTTTGACTGTTCTCTTGGTTTTCACTATGACCTTCTTGTCGGGTTCCACTGTCGGGTTCCTCTTTATCCTTTCCACTTTGCATTTTCGGTTTACACACAAAATTATGTCGTTAATTTTCTTTGTACTTAGCAGTTTTTGGTGATCTCTGATATCTGCATCTTTTGTTTGCTCTTTGTCCTTTCTTGTGGTGTATGTTTACCAAAAGTGTTCTTTGCATACTAATGGAAAAATAATCTCATCACACTATATATTGCAATTATTGGGAGATTTTTATATATGAAAATATCAAGGAAACACATTATGCAAGACATAGGTATGGTGACATGATTTCAAGTAACATTGTCAAGGGTGTCATTTTATTTTCACATTTTTAATTCTTTTTTAGTGTTGGTTAGGTTTTTCTACAAAACACTGAGGGTTGTTATCTAGCTCTTCAACCTTAAACCTTAGGTGCAAGATCTTTGTTCTCTCTAAACTGCAATGTTTCATTTTTGTATTGAATTGTTGTTGCAAGTTCGTCATTCTTCAATTTATCTCATTAGCCATCTTAAATGTTTGCATGATTTTCCATTTGTTCCTAGTCAATGGATCTACCTAATCATCATTATTTTGGTCATGAATTTTATATTTCCTTAGGCTCTTTTCATGGTAAGGTATTTTATTTGGTTATTTTTGGTTTACCATTTACTAGCGTAGCAAGACTGCAAGTTTGTGTGGTGTTGCATGGGTGGAGTGATGCCATGACTTAAGTCATATTTTTATGTCTCTTAGAATCATTTATTTATTGGCCCCTAATTTCATGTTACCTTTTATTATCTATAAGCTAGCTTAGGTTCTCACTTAGGTTATCTTCCTCACAAATGTTCTTAGATGAAATTTCCCCATCTCCACATCATCACTCATATTTGTGTTAACTAATGTAATCTTCTTGGAGGTTGAGGATCAACGATTCTGGCTATTTTTACTTTCGTTTAATTGTCCTGACCTTTCCAAGTTGATAGGCGTGTAACTCTACACATTGGATTTTCAAGACTTACTAAGTCTTTGTGTCCTTTGAGACACATGGATGCTCTAGATCTGTTGCAATATTGTGCACTTCCAATATGATCAAGATCAAGTAAAGTGTGGATCTCTGCACTTCAATTTCAAGAAATGAAAGGTCTACAACTTTGTGCTTCATCAATGGTCTAGATGCTTTGCATGATTGTGCATATCCATAAATATTAGTAAGATGATAGTTGTGCAAATGCACAATTGTCAATTCAACAAAGGATTAAATTTGTTCATCTTTCTAGATGATCAAGGCCTATATGTTCATTTATGCACATACAAGGAAGTTTCCCAATAGTCCAAGTGCACAGTGGTGTAAGCTCCATGACCCTGACACATGGAGGGTTGAGATTAATCTTTGAGTATAAAGTCATATCTCTTGCAATTCTCAAATATAAGGCACTTAATTTCCTAATCGATTAAGGTAGATGTACGATGAAAATTTATTTTGTTTTTGCATGGATATATGAAAATTAAAGAAATTTTATTTGCATAAGTGTGTTGTAATAGCTTTTCAATGGGTATCTATGTCCTATATTTAGATTGAGGATCAATGACTATCATTGAGTGCTCTATTATGATCATTGGTTGGATCAAAAAAAAAATTTATCTATGAAAAATGACTTAAGTAGTAGGAAGGAAGTAAGCTCCACACAATTATCCTTTACTCTTGCATAATTATTTTTATATCAAGATTATGTGATATGCGTAACTAAGCATATTGAAAATTTAAAGTCCCAATAAAGAATGATCACCAATATGGAAATCAATGACTCTGATAATTTCTTCTATAATGTAAATACACAAATGTATTCAATGAGATTAAGTGAAGATAGATAGATAATGGCCCCATTACATGAAACCTATGCCATCAATTAACACTTAAGTGAAATTTCAGTTCCTAATTGGTCTCATGGTTGCATTGGTACCTAAAGTAAGATTAGTCATTGTCTCCCTACTGTTGGAAAGATTTGAATTTAAATTCCAAGAACTAATTGGCACTATCTCTCTATTTAGGTTCCTTAATTTATGGCTGATTTTTGTGCTACTAAATCTAATTTTACCTCAATTGTCATTCACCAAAGTGTGTAATCAATATTTGAGCAATTATAATTTTTGTAAGAGTTGTTTGAAGTGTGAAGCTACTATAATTAGTTTTTTTTATAGAAAAATAGGGTTTCTCGCAAGTGACATAAACAATGATTTCATAGCTATTCTCAGTTTCTAAGTTTATTTCAATTCTATATTTTAAAGTTCAATTTGATAGAATTAGGTTAATGGAGTAGAATTAGGGTAAAATTTCTTAAAATTCTCCAAATCCATCAAACCCTAGGTAGTTGTTTCCCAATATATTTGATTCCCTATATCCTATATGCACAAAATGGAAGATTATTCATCTACTAGGACCAAAAGGAAATTACAAGAAGAGGTTATTGACCAAATCTTTGGCTCAACTGGAATAGTAAAACAACCAAAACCTGGTAGTGAATTGTAGGATTTCATTTAGGATAATTGTGCTAGTTTTAGAGACCCCACTATTCTCATTGAAGAGTTCAAATTATGGAGAAGGGTTTATAATAAGGAAAAGTAAAAGTCTTGTTCAAAACATTTGGTAATATAACCTAGCTAGGACAATATTTTTGTATGTTGGAGATTTTCTTCTATGCACATAATTGATTGTATGTTTGTCATTGATGACAACATATAATATACAACAATGTTCTATATGAAATTATCAGTACATATGTTATGGAGCTATGCATGTTCATTTCCATGGTGTATACATGTTCTAGATGCTATGTGCATCCATGCTGAGTTAGATATGAAGTTTTAGTTGAGTTATGCTAATCAGTTATGACAGTTACAGAGACTGAAGACTATCTATGAAGAGTCAACGTAATTATATTATTTCTTGAGTTGCGCCTATCTTTGGGATATGCGTGTTTGTATTCATGTTTAGTTATGAGTTAAATATAATTATCTAAAGGTGCCAAACATGTTCTATCAGAATCGTGAAGTTGGATTTAATTTGGTGGAGCCGACTTTGTGAAGCGTCGCATCTATTCAATCTGAGTTGTGTGTTTCTAATCAGATTGTGTGGTTTATGTGGCTGACTAAAGAATTATTTAAGGGACTCCTAGAGCTGACAAAGATCACATCCTTTGGAGAAGATACTTATATTAGTTCATTTGATGAACGCCAAGTGTGAATGAGAAGAATAAAGACAAAAAAGCACAGAACATAATGTCCATTATTTTGGGATAATAGAGACATTTCATTCATCAAGAAAAGATCTATGTGAAGAAGAAGTGGAAGTATACAATACATTGGAACTGATCAAAAAAAAATTTCTACTCAAACAGTTCATCTATCAGATATAGTGTATATTTTTTCTACTGAAGGTTGCAGCCTTCATAATTTTAGCAGTGGCCTTTTGGATAGTGAGTCCTCACCCCTAACAAGGTTACTTGTAAAAGAATCCTAACAAGGTTTGACCTTTAACCAGGTCTTTGTACTTATTGCATTGTAAAGAACAACTCCTAACAGGGTTGTAAGATCTCTTAACAGGGATAATTATACTCAAGTACAGTTCTTTGTGGGTGCTAATTCCCATCGGGGATTTTACCTATTTGGTTTCCTCGTAACCAAAATTGTTGTGTTCTCTATTGTGTTATCTGAATGTGAATTTTCTTTATGTTAATTGATATATAAGTAAAGAAAATAATTAAAGTAGCTGATAACTGATTCACCCCCCCCCCCCCTCTCAGTTATCNCCCCCCCCCCCCCCTCTCAGTTATCCTTTGGGAATATTCTAATAATTGGTATCAAAGCCAAGTGCCTTGGAGAGAAAGCCTAACAGCTTAAGGTAGATTAGATGGTATACTTTAGGAAAGAGATTCCTAAGTTTGATGGAGAAAACTATCTTGACTAGAAGAACAAAATGATAACACATCTTTAGTGCATCATATTTGAGATCTATGAGATTTCCACTCAAGAAATTGAAGTTCCCACCTTGAAAGACCTTCCAGAAGAAGACTCTACAATCAAACAAAAGGAAGTGTTCACTCAAAATGCAATTGCCAAAGAAGCCTTAATCAGTGTCGTATCTGACAATTTTTCTAAGATCAAGAAGGCAGATAAAGCATATACTATTTGGAAATACTTAGAAGATATGTTTGAAGGAGACATTCAAGCAAAGAATGCATGCAGAAAGACATGGAAGAAAAGATACAACTTAGAGATGCTACCTGAAGAAAACATTAGAGCTTACAATCAAAGAATAAATGAAGTAGTTTTAGGTATCAGAAACAATGGTGGAGAAATCTCAGAGGATGATATAATGGAAAAACTAATGACCACATTGATAGTAGACTATGAGAGAAAGATCAATATCTTAGATGAGACTATGCAATTTTCAAAAGACTTCAAGAGAGAGACTTTGATCAGCAAAATATCTGCATTTGAGATATCAAGATTGAAGACAAAACCCAAAAGTGAGACAGCTTTCAAAGCCTCGGTCCACAGCAAGAAATCCATAAGTAGCTCTAGTAATAATGAAGAAGTGGATACAGAACTAGAAGAAATCATTGCTATGATTTCTAAGAAAGAAAGGAAAGGTAAAGGGAAATATGAAGGTCAATTACCATTCAAATTTTTTTCAGGCAACAAAATAGATCACTTTGCATCCAAGTGTCCTACAAGAGTCAAGAATTTTAGATCAGATTACAATCCCAAGTACACCAAGGAATGTTATCATACTGAAGATAGTGTAACTGGTGATGACTCAAGAGAAGATGAAATTGGTTTCATTTCCATTAAAGACATTGAGAAGATGCTTGAAGAAATGGACAAATAAGATGAAGAAAAAGAACAAGAGTTAGCATTAGTTTAAAAATCTGACATCAGAACTGACTGGATCATTGGTAGCGGATGGTCACACCACATGATAGAAGACAAAGATAGATTTGTACATTTGGACAAGTACAAAGGAGGCATGGTTAGATTTGGAGATAAAACTCCCAAACCTATCATAGGCAGAGGTTCTATCACCTTAAATGGAAAGAATAAGATAGATGATGTTCTTTATGTTGATGGTTTGCATCATAACTTACTAAGTGTTGGAAAACTGCTAGACAAAGGATATCAGTTGGAATTCAAAAACAATAGTTGTATTATCAATAAAAAAGAAGGAGATATGATTGCATCAGGTTCAAAGACCAAAGGTAATGTTTTCTAGCTTAACTCTGAAGTAAGTTGTTTTGTTGCAAAAGTGGATGACAGTTGGCTATGGCACAAGAGACTTTGTCATATCAATTTTGACAACATAGTCAAGATTGTGTGCTATAATTGTGTCACACTTCTATGAATCATTCCATCCAAGGTTTCTCAAGAATGAGGCCTCAAATATCAATCCATAGCTCTCTAGTCATGGATGTGTAAAAATGTAAAATGAAGGCCCTCAGATTGACCTAGGTGTGTCTATTGCAAATACACCATGAAACGAGATATTTGAATGCATGAAAATGAAATCTAATCTAAATGATAACAATGCATATTAATCTATGAAAGGAAATATGAATGCAAATCTAATCTATGGAAATAAACATGATTCTAATCTATATGAGGAGCCACGAATGCAAGAAGAATGAGACAAGAAGAGAGAAGTTGTAATATCCAAGCTCAAATGCTCAAATGATCCTCCAAAATTGCTCTCCAAACCTGCAACATAACAATACTAAAAAAACCTAATATGAAAATGAGAAGAGGTCTCCTTTTAAAGAAAAGTGAACGATTGAGATTAAGAGGCAAAAATCAAAAGCTACGATTAAGAGGCAAAAACCCACCACTTAGAAAGATGTGAGGAAAAAAGGAATTTATTTACTTTTTCATTTAATTTATTTCCTTTTTCATCAAATAAAGTGCTTTAAGTGGGGTTTTTTATTTATTTAATTAAAAGAGAGGTTTTCTTTCAATTAAATAAATTAGAAGAATTTTATTTAATTAAATGGGAGGAATTGGATTTAATTAAATAAGATGAATTTAATTAAAAAGGAGATTAAATCTTTTAATTAAATAAGAGGAATTTTATTTAATTAAAAGAGAGATTAAATCTTTTAATTAAATAAGAGGAATTTTATTTAATTAAAAGGGAGATTAAATTTTTTAATTAAATAAAAATGGTCAAACCTTAGGAAATATTGAAATAATTTAATTAATTACAATTTGATCAAGGAAATTGATTTGAATTAAAAATATTCCAAAGCATTGATTCAGAAATTTGATAAAATGATAAAATAATAAATGGGGCCCAAAGTCTAGGCGACCATTTTAGGGTGTATACATTTTCCCCTCTTTGACAAATGTGTGGTCGACATGGGAACACATGTAGTCAAAGAATGCAGTTGAAGTGTGAGGTCAAAATGGGATCACAAAACAACCCAGACGTGTGGTCGAAACGAGAACACATTAGGATAAAAATAAGCACAATTGAAAAAGACAAAGTCAACACCGAAATAAGTGATTGACATGTCAGAGATAAGAATCTCAAGCAAGACTGATATAAATGATAAAGCTGAATCAAAGATTGAAGTTTGATAGGTACTGCCCCCTCGTGATCGAAATCGAAATGATATAGAGGAGAAACAACAAATTGATAAATATTGATCAAATCAGACTAAAGATAAGATTCTTGATGTAAGATGAAAGAAATAAATATCATAGAACCAAGACACAAAATATTATGCCCCAAGGTTGAATTAGAAGAAAAGAAGTAGAAGAAGGGTGAAAGCGAATGGAAGATAGAAGTTTGGAAGAGGTAGAAAGAAAGGGAGAGAAGAAAGAGAATTTGCCTCAATAAAGAGCATGCCCCAAAATTAATCAACTGTTTAAGATAGAAAATTTTGATTGAGATCACGAAAGAAGATAAGGAAATGAAGATCAGAACGTGATCATAGTTGATTAAAAGTCCAAAAGAAAGATGAAGAAAACCCTCAAACTCATAAAGCAGCCTAAAAATGCAAATTAACATGAATTCTAACAATGCAAGCTACATGAAAATGCAAAGGTGTACTTGCAATAGAGCAACAAACATAGGATCTTGTGTTCGTCATTCATTATAGAATGTAAAGGATCTTATTTTCATCATTGGGCGATTATTAACGGACATCGGAAAATCACTAGTCACAAGTGCAACTATGAAGATATGAATGTGATTTATATCCGAAACATCACACAACCATCACTATTCACGAGTGCAACTATGAAGATATGAATGTGATGTATATCAGATTTGAAATGTGGAAAGATTCTAACATAAGCATCGAAGACTTAAAGGTCAAGAAGACTGTAATGTTAGCTTACCCAATTTAATATAGCAAAACCATGCTCGCATCAAGGCATAGAGGCTAGGATGACCAGTAGAACGGTTGTGCAAAAATAGCGAAGCATAAAGTAGGAAGCAAATAAAAACATGTCCCATGCCCCAATTCCTCTAGCTATGCATCACAGAGAGACTTATTAGACAAGGACACACAACAAAAATCAATAACAGTCGTCACACAAAGAAAATATCATGACATAGCTCAAGCATAAAGTGTTGCATTTAAAAATTTAAGTGTGTTAACCGATACTGAGTTCCGAGGATAAGGATCAAATGCTTGCAAGCAGGTAAGACCACATGACAAAAAAGGATAAGACCAAACTGATAAGTGTTGAAAAACACTCAATGTCAGGGGTTGTATTGAAAAATACAGTTCGGGTGGTGTTGAAAAACACTATTTGTAAGATGTTCTAAAGACAAATGCATCCAAGAGACTGAAGCCAACACAGTTGTGCCCCCTCGACAAAGACAAAGACCAATCCCAGACCAAGGTAACAAGGACAATGCATGATGGAGAAAGGCTAAGTGTTGAGGTCACGCGCTAAGAAAATAGGGGTGCAAAGGCCTCAAGTAGCGCCCGTTTCCAGGTTTTCACCACTTGGATTTTATTACAATTTTTTTCATTTTTTCATTTTTTTCATTTTTTTTTTCAGGACTTTTTATATATTTTTTATAATTTTTGCTACTAAGGCGCCTGTTTCTAAGTTTTCACCAAGGCACTTTTTCTATTTTTTTGAATTTTTTGAATCGTTTTGATTTTTTTGTATTTTTTGAAATATATAATTTTTTTAGAGATACATCAAAGTGCCTATCGCTAGGTTTTCACTAAGATGATCATTTTTTTCAGGACATTTTCTTATTTTTAAAATTTTTGACAATATATCATTTTTTAGATTTTTTCAGGATCAATAATATGTACAAAGGATGCCCCCAGACAGAACGGGCATCAAACTCTCAAGCAAGATCACATCGTGTAGTCCCAATATTTTAGCAAGGTGGAGGACAGGAGGGATTAGCAAGCTGGTGGAAGAGATGGAAGACAAGAGAATGAAGGAGAATGAAGGGAAGAAATCCTCAAAGGCAAACTCCTCAAGAGTACCCAAGCTAGGGAAAAATAAACATCATGTATAGCACATTTGGACAAGAATGAAAGGCCAGCATAGGATAAGTCACAAAAGTGTAATGCAAGAGCAGGAAAGGATGCAATCCAAAGGAGTAGACATGTCAAGAGGCTTCATAGCACCGTGTTTTACTCTTTTTTTTTTTTAATTATTAGATCAAGAGCAAAGGGGAAAATGATAGCGATAGGCAAAAATGAATGGAGGAAGATAGATATGAAGGCTAAACATCAAAAGAATGAAAGCAAGATCATCGTAAGATAGCTCAAATGTTCATGTATAGATCAACATTGTCAAGATCAAAGAGAGAATACAGAATGGATGAAAGATGTAGAAGAACTACGCATGATGCCTGATTGCCAAGTTTTCATCATGGTACTTATCCGAGGCGCCACAAGGGAGTGGTTTTCACCATAGGATGAAATTATTTCTCTTGAATATTTTTTTTTTCTTTTTCTTTTTTTTCTTTTTTTGAATTTTTTTGAATTTTTTGGAAGAAGGCAAGCTTTTTAGATAATGCTCCTTGAAAGGATAAACAATGATATGTCAAGGATTCAAAATGATATGCTCAAATATGCTGATAGGGAAAGGAAGATGAAAGAGAAAAATGGAGGATAAGGTTTTATGCAAAGCGAGTGAGGTTGGAAGATAGGAGGAATAGACAAATGAGGAAAAATGATAGAAGGTGGAAGGATAGTGAATGGAAGGATTGTGAAAGGGTAGACAAAAAGGATGGAAAAATCAACATCGACATACACCTTGAAGGGTGGCGAGAGGATGGAGGAAATGTGAATGAAGGAATACGCGAAGGAATATGGTGAATGGATAGCAGAGGTTGCGGTTTAGGCGCATGAAATGAAAGAATGTTTTTGAAAGAAGATGAAGTGGAAGCCTTTGGAAGCTTGAATGTCAACTTCACTTGTTTCTCAACATGAGACTATTTCAAAAGAGACTTTGGAATCCATATAGTCGTAGGCTTTTCATTTCTTTTTGATGATTTAGAGAGAATATCTTCAATGATGGATTTTGGAACCCATACTTGTCTTGTAGTTTTCTTCTTAGATATCTCTTTTGAATTTATGCCCCCATGTCGATTAGAGGAGACATGGTGATCTTATTTTTTAGATGGATTCATGTATTGCTTTTTTTTCTTATATTGAACATTCAAGTTTCTTCCAAAAGACTTGGGACTTGTGGAGGAAGAAGAAGAATATGACTTGTTTAGATGGGTGGATGGATGAAAATGATCCAAGGGTATGCATCTATGTTGATCTTGAGGAAAGATAGGAGATGGAGGGATGTAAGGACCCAAGATGGATGATGAATTAGGAGAATTAGGAGGGGAAAGTGAAGGGATATAAGGACCCAAGATGGAAGGAAAATGTGAAGCCCTTAGTATTGGTGGAGGAGGTCCAAGGATGGACATGGAAGGCGCAAAAGGATAATCAATAAGTTTGTCAGCATGTATATGACAACCAAGGACATCAGCATCTTTAGAGTGAGCATCAATATTTTCAATAGATTTGTGAACATCTTGAATAGGAGCACCTTCTTCGATAGGATTGTTTGAAACTTGCAAAGACTTAGGAAGAGTAGAAAGTGGAAGTGAACATGGAGTGGTAGAACAAGAAGATGAAAGACTTTGATCTTGACAAGGATCTTTGGATAGCATAAGCGCACAATTTTTCTCTTGATTTTC